>ML438010.1:94717-173628 GCA_005239525.1 Nicotiana knightiana
TTTTTTTTGGGGGGGGGGGGAGGAGGGAAGGAAGGGTAGGGTAAGGGAGTGGGTGGTACAGAAAAATAAATAAACAGAAAATTAAAAATAGAAAAAAAAAGTAAAAAAATTTTTTTAAGGGGATTTTCTCACGGGGGAGGGGGGTTGGGTGGTGCAGAAAACAAAAACATAGAAAATTGAAAAAATAAAATAAAAAAGTTAAAATTTAGGCAACTAAGTAAATTTCTAGATAAGTTGGATTGAGATCCATTTGTTTTGAGTGAGTTTCATGGGTTGTTTTAGGTTGCTCAATGGGTCAGAATGGGTTATAAAAAATAATGGTTTAACTTGGTTTCAGCCCAAATAGACCCATGAGCTATAATGTTTGTAGCCCAACCCATTAATCTTTGGGCGGGTTGAATGGGTTTTGGCTCAAATTGCCACCTCTAGTTTGGTAGACCCTCGAATTCTATCAGCTGGTATCAATTAGAGATCCAGCTGTAGCCATTCCCAAGACGAGGAAGGAATTTAATGATGCTGATCGAAAAGCCATAGAGAAGAATTTTCGTGCAAAAAAAAATTCTTGTGTGTGGTATAGGTCCTGATGAATACAACAGGATATCGGTATGTTAATCAGCAAAAGAAATCTGGGAAGCTTTGCAGATAGCTCACGAGGGAACAACACAGGTGAAGCAATCCAAAATCGACATGCTCACCACTGAATATGGGCTTTTCAGGATGAAGGATGATGAATCCATCCAAGATATGCACACTCGATTCACCTCCATCATCAATGAGCTTCACTCTCTTGGTGAAATCATTCCTAGAAACAAGCTCGTCAGAAAAATCCTTAGTGTATTGCCGAGTTCTTGGGAAAGCAAAGAAAACGCCATCACTGAGGTGAAGGATTTGCAGACACTGACCATAGATGAGCTTGTTGGAAACTTGAAGACTTATGAAATGAAGAAGAAGAAGGACAATGAAAGAAAAGATCTCAAAAGAGAAAAGAGCTCGGTCCTTAAGACAGACAACAATGATTCAAGTGGTAAAGATGGTGATATGGCATACCTGACAAGAAGATTTCAGAAAATGCTTCGAAGGAATGGAGGTATTCGAAAAAGGGGCAGTTCTAGCAAGTAAGAAAATTATGATCTTTGTCATAAATGTGGCAAGCCAGGATACTTCATCAAGGATTTTCCACTCCTAAAGCAAGATCAATTCAAGCATAACTCAGACAAGGCATCCAAGAGGAACCCGGTTCTTGATAAACGCTTCAAGAGAAAAAATGTCACTGACAATGTTGTAAAGCAAGCTCTTTCTGCATGGGGAGACTCCTCCAGCGAGTCTGAAGAAGAAAATGATCATGGTGATAGTTCAATGATGGCAATGGGAAGTGAATCAACTGAGTATGACTCAAGTTTTGCGTTGATGGCTCAAATCTGATGACGATGATAATGAGGTAAATTTTTTGGATGTTCAGAGAAATTTGAAATCTGAAATCTTACTCTCCTAAAAATCTCATGTCATTAGCAAATATGTTAATTGATACTTACCATAGTCTTATAAATGATAAAGATGATTTAACTATGGAAATAGGAGAAGCTGAACAAACCAGAGATGACCTAGTAGCCATTGTAGTTGATTTGAAAGAAAAAATAAAGAACCTGAAAAATGAAAAAGATGACTTAGATGAGAAAATTACAAGTATAGAACATGAAAGAGATGATCTAACGGTTGTTCTGGTAGACTTAAGGGAAACCATTAATTTTGTAAGTAAAGAAAAAGAATCCTTAACTGAGAGGGTTACTAACATTGAGCAAGAGAGAGATGACCTAGTAGCGGTGGTAGTAGACTTGAAGGAGACAATTGAGGAACTTAAAATGGAGAGTAGGCCTGGAAACTCTAAAAAGGTTGAGGAAATTGCGAGTGAGGCACACATTAAGCTTGAAAATGAGTTACATTTAGTGAAGACCCGTCTGTGTGCTGAGGTTGAGAAAAACAAACAATTTTAGGAAGAACTAGAAAGAGTGAAGAGTGATCTTGAAAAATCTCTTAAGTGGACCTGGTCCTCTGATGCTATTACTGCCATGTATGTTAACAATAGNCCGTGGTGATTGTAGTAAGTCAACTCTCCACAACTGGAAAGTGACTGACTGCACTGCACACACAAACAGTACAACAGTCACTTCCATTGGGAACCTTGTACTATAAGTGGCTTACATCATTCAAGTGATGTCATCAATGTTATATTAACATTAAACCAATGACAAAACATCACTTGAACACTAGAGAACTTACTCAAGCACTCCAAGTGATTGATTATCAAGAAAAATGATTCTCCAGTGCATCAAGAACAAAGTATGACGTTGCTACGAACCAATTCCCATATCAAGTCTTTGTATGTCCTTAGTAGAGTTGTAGCTTTGTATTAGTTCTTAAATTGTAATTCCTACTTAGCTTGTCTAGAAACATTGATTATGAAACTCTTGTAAATCATAAACTTCAGTGTTTGTGTCCTGTCTAGAGTTAGTCATGTTGTGAAGTCTTTGTAATAAGGGGTATTACAAAGTGACTTGTAATAGGTGAGATCCAAGCTAGTGAGGGATTAAGTATGTTAATTCCTAGGTTACATAGGTTGTAATCTGAAAGTTGCTCAGTAGTAAAGTTGAAATCCTACAAGTGTAAGTCATAGTTTTTAATCCCATTGAGCTAGAAATTTTCCATGTAAAAACTCTCAGTGTTATTTACTTTCTGCTCTGTGTGTGTGTGTAATCTATGTAAACTAATAGAGGACCTGGTCTCTATATAGTTTGGTGTAGGGGTGGCAAATGGGCGGGTTGGGCTGAATTTGGGCGGGTTGAGATGGGTTAGGTTAATTAATGGGTCATTGCCCAACCCAGCCCAAAGCATACTTGGGCTAAGATGGGCTAGGTCAAGATGCGCTAAACAATGGATCATAGCCCAATCCTCCCAACTTGACCCATATTTTAAAATCATGCTCATCTTGCAAAAAAAAAAGTCTTTTACCTTAAAATGTGTAAGTTAAAAAATATTTTGCAGGGTGGGGGAGGGGGGAAAAGGGNAACAGGGAATTGGGTTCTAAAGGGAGAAGGCTCCCTACAACCCTCATAGCAAGTATGTTAGTGTACACGACAATTGGCTGTGTACCCACTGTGGTAACAATGGGCACCTCAAGGTATACTGCAAGGCCAGGGTTCAGTCTCATCAGAAAAATAGAGTCTTTGCTGAGAGAGTAACTACTGCTAGAGGACCTGGTCCTTCACATAGAAATACATATTGCCTGCTTGGACTAAAAGAGCACTCACTCATCCCTTCCCTCATTACAAGGGACCCAAACTTGTTTGGATTCCTAAATCTAACTCTTGATTTCCTTGTGCAGGGATCAGTGAAGGGGAGCAGCCAACAATGGTACATGGACAGTGGTTGCTCAAAGCACATGACTGGAAGTACAATCGATATCCTTTCACTGAAAGCCTTGCAATGAGGGAGTGTATCCTTTGGAAATGGCAAAAAAGGATACATTCTAGGAGTTGGAAAGATTGGGAAGTCACTCACTCACTCACTCAATTGAGAATGTGTACTATGTCCAGAGTCACAAATCTTGTGACTGGTGAGGTGGTGCTTGTGGCCAAAAGATACAAGAATATTCATGTTGCTAATATTGAGTCCCTGCAAAGTGGTGATCTAAGTTGTTTGAGAGTTGTTGATGACGATGCTGAATTATGGCACAGAAAGCTGGGACATGCAAGCTTTTCACTACTGAACAAACTGGTTCAAAAGGACCTGGTTCGTGGTCTGCCCAAGTCGAGCTTCAAGGAACACAAAGTGTGCGATGCTTGTGCAAAAGGAAAGCATGTCAGATCTTCATTAAAGCCCAAAAAGGAAGTTAGCACCTCAAGTACACTTGATATTCTTCATATGGATCTATGCGGACCTATGAGGGTGCCAAGCAGAGGAGGAAAAGATATATCTTTGTGATAGTGGATGACTACTCCAGGTTCATTTGGAATCTATTCCTTAGAGCGAAGGATGAGACTTTTCAAGTATTTGTGGCCTTTGTCAAGAAGATCCAAGTGAAGATGGGAACAAACATGGCATGCATTAGATCATATCATGGGACAGAGTTTGATAATGCCAGATTCAATAAATTCTGTATTGAAAATGGCATTACTCACTTCTCTGCTCCAAGATCACCACAAGAAAATGGAGTTGTAGAAAGAAAGAATAGGACTCTTGAAGATATGGCACAGACAATATTAATTGATAGTGGGATTGCAAAGAATTCTTGGGCAGAAGCTGTCAATACTGCTTACTACTTGGTGAACAGGTGCATGATCAGGTCCCTTCTAACCAAAACACCTTATGAGTTGCTGAATGGAAGGAAACCTAAGCTGACTCATTTGAGGATATTTGGCTGCAAATGTTATGTTCTCAACAATGGCAAGGATCAACTTGGAAAATCTGACGCCAAAAGTGATGAAGGAATCTTCCTAGGTTACTCGTCTCAAAGTAAAGCTTAAAAAGTGTACAACAAAAGAACTCAGTGTGTTGAGGAGAGTGTACATGTGATCTTTAATGAGTCTCACATCTCTTGTGAGAAGGACATGGATGCTGATCAAGATAGAGAACCCTTATTGGTTCCAGGTAAAGTTATTGACATGGAAAATGGGAAGGCAGATATTATGAGTCATGTCAAGGAATCCAGTGAAGATAATGCAACTACTTCTCCATCCATTGGAGAGGAACTTGGTCCCACGATCACAACAACTGAAGCTGAAAATAGAGTTGTTGATGCAGTCCAAGGTACTCCACTTGATGAAGAAAGAAATGGCCAAGAAACTCAGTCAAACATACCTGGTTCCTCTACCAATGAGATTCAAGTACCAAACTGGAAGCACAAAAGTTCACATCCTCTTGACAACATAATCACCCCTCTTGATTCAGGAGTTCAAACCAGATCAAAATCCAGAAATTCACTTGCCTTTTCAGCCTTTCTTTCTCAAATAGAACCCAAAAATATCAAGGAAGCACTGAAAGACACAGAATCGATCACAGCCATGCAAGAGGAGCTGCATCAATTTGAGAGAAACAAGGTATTACACCTGGTTCCTAAACCTGCAGATCGTACCATCATAGGGACCAGATGGGTATTCAGGAACAAACTTGATGAGTTCAGGAATATGATCTCGGTCAAACTCACACCACAATTAGGAAGTGAGGCGGTTGATGTAATAATAAACCCAACGTAGGTCGGGATCGAATCCACAGGGAGTTAGAATAGGGATTAGGTCTATATCTAGTTTGATTGTATGATTTGTCCTAAATTACTCTTTCACATTCTTGTTTGTTGTTCTACTTCTACTCTGTTCTATTGTTTGCAATTATAAAACTAAGAGACAATATTTTTGGTTTTGAGTTTTTTTTCAAATGATAAAAGGATCTAGGGTCGTGACTTCTGTATTGGTAAAAAATAAACTTCACACGAGTAATAATTCTGATGACAAGGCAATCTACGTGGATCAATGGAAACATGACAGCTGGTCAGAAGTTTAGAAAGACGTACGAGGCAAAGATGAACGGAATAGCATACACACGAGACAATTAGATGCGGGAGTTCCAATCTAATCGAGGAGTTGAAGAGACACGGTCAAAATGAACCAAGCAGAATAAAGGGCAGATTCAAAGATCTTCAATCAATGAGCTAAACGTTACATAATCTTCACGCAACAGTTACAATTATCAATTTTAACGTTACATTAATGATATTATTAGTCATTAATGCTCAATCATTAAGAAGAGTAGGCGTTATATTAAGAAATTCCCTATAAAAGGGAGTAAAACCTCACTTGTATGGGCACGTTCGAACCACTATCGAAATATACTTACTTTTATGCTATCTTATTGCTTTCTTATTTACAAGTCTAAATCTTATTTTTAGCTAATCTCCTTGGTTATCAGAAGCCCGATACTTCTTAAAATAGCTTTGACTAAGAATCCAATTCTTTGGTTAAACAAATTAGTTCTGTTACCGAAAATATGATAATCTTTGCTTTTTCTCGTATAACCTTTATTGAATCATGTCGAATACCAACGGCAATAACCAACAAACAACTAGAACCCTAATTCCATCGACCCAGGAATCCCCACGAGGTGCAAGGGACAACTGTCACGACCCGTTTTACCCTTCGAAGGGTATCGTGACGGCACCTAGTCTCTACGACTAGGTAAGCCTAAAATTTGCGGAAAATAATAGGACCAATAAAATAAATACAAAAAAGAACTCAAGAAGATATTACATAACTGCTCAGCATGTACACTTTCACTTCCCAAAACCCGGAATGTCACGATAGTCACTCTATACAATGAAATAATGAAAAATACATAAGTCCTCTATGCATATACTAGAGTATAAGGGGACTCGTGGGATTCTGCGGACGCGGAAGAATTACCTCGCGGTCTCCTGGCAGCTGCTAGAACGACTCCTAGCCACGATACTGGGTGCTGGTACCTGGATCTGCACATGGGGAAAATATGTGCAGGAAAGGGCGTGAGTACTCCACATTCGATACTCCGTAAATGCCAAGCCTAACCCCAGTCAAGTAGTGACGAGGTTAGGTTGAGGCTCTACTGAGTTTTTAAAACAAGTCAATATAAATATAAAATAGTGAAACATAGATGAGCAATGATGAACAGGATTAATGGAAACTAGGAGAGTATATAAAATAATAGAGAGCCCTCGGCTCAGCACAACATATATCTCAACAGTAAATGTGCAATGTAGTACAAGGGAAAGCTCCCGGATCTCAGTCCGTAGTCCCAATCTAAATATGCTATGCAGTACAGGGGAAAGCTCTCGGATCTCTGTCCGTAGTCCCAATTTAAATATGCATTTCAGTATAGGGGGAAAGCTCCTGGATCTTGGTCCGTAGTCCCAATTTAAATATGAAATGCAGTACATGAGGAAAGCTCTCAGATCTCGGTCTGTAGTCACAATTTAAATATGAAAAGCAGAAGTATGTCAAACACGGCTTCATTAAACAGTCCAGGAAAACAACATGCAAGAATAGAGTAAAGCTACCGAAGCATGGTGCGACTAGTAGCAAATAAGATGAAATCAATTAAGAACAGATAGGCATGCTTACTCTTAAGCTATCTACTCAATTAAGACAGGAAACAATAATATATGAATGAAAATGAGTGATTTCATGGTAGTAAAAATAGGATTTTAGCAACAATGACCCGTGTACGCACTCGTCACCTCACGTACACGGCGTCCACATAAAATCAGTATAAAAATGCCTAAGGGGAAGTCCCCAACACAGAATTAGGCAAGTCACTTACCTTGACTGCGTTAATCAACTCAATACCACGCTCTTGCCACGAGTATCCAACTCCAGGTGGCCCAAATCTAGTAAATTCAATTACATAATGTAAATAACACTTTAAGGAATCAAAATAGCTAATTAATACGAAGCTAATACGCGATATTAGGAAATTCGCCCAAAACGTCCCCCGGCCCCACGTCTCGAAATCGGGTAAAAATCACATTTTCCGAACCCCCATTCACTCATTAGTCTAACCATATAAGAATCTCCCAAATCGGAGGTCAAACACCCAATCAAAACTCAACAATTTGGTCTATGAAGTTCATCCTATTTTCCCCATTTTCTACCCACAAATTTCGAAATTAAAGGTTGAATTTAAGATTGGAATCATGGAATTTGATCTACAATGGATAGAAATCACTTACCCAAATTACCCAGGTGCAAAATTCTTCAAAAATCGCCCTTCCCGAGCTTCAAAATTCAAAAATGGTGAAAATAGGCTTAAACCCTCCAAATGCGTTTAATATTCTGCCCAGGCCTAAATTGTGAAGTGCGATCGCGGACTTAAGGATGCGATCGCATAGGGTAAACCTCACCTCCTTAAGGTGGACACTGTGCGATCGCACAGTAGTACCTGCGATCGTGGATAACACTGGGCTGGCCCCTATGCGTCCGCATCTAGGCCCAAACAAACGCACAGAGTAAGGCTCCCCTGCCCGGCCCAATAGCCCTTATGCGGTCGCGTTCCTCTTATTGAGATCGCACAGAACAAAATCAGCTGGGCCCAAACTTACTCTCCGCGATCGCGGCCCAAAACAGGCGATCGCACTGAAGGATTTATCTGATGCTCAAGAAAACCAGAAACAGCAGAAGTTTAAACCAAAAATATACCCGTTGAACACCCGAAACGCACCCGAGGCCCCCGGGGCCTCAACCAAACCTACCAACCAACTCTAATACTTCATTCAAACTTGGTCAAGCCTTAAAAACACGCCTCCTAACATCAAAATCATCAAATATGCATAGATTCAAGCCTAAGAACTTATGAAATTTCTAGAATTCACGTCCGATGCCGAAACATGTCTAAACTCATCCGAATGACCTCAAATTTTTCACACAGGTCATAAATGACATTACGGACCTGCTGTCGCTTTCGTAATTCCATTCCGAGTCCGATATCAAAATTTCACCTATCGCCCGAAATCGCCGAAATTCTAACTTTCGCCAATTCAAGCCTAAATCCACAACCGACCTCGAAAACACATTCCGAACACGCTCCTAACCTCGAAATCACCCCGGAGCTAACGGAGTCGACGAAATTCCATTTCGGATCCTTCTTCACACAACTCAAGCTACGACCAGATTTCTAAAGCTAAATTCCACATTTATGGACTATGTGTCCAAAATCACCCTGGATTTCATCACTGAACGCTCCGATAAGTTCCAATAACATAAATAGACATGGGAGAAGCAGTTATTAGGGGATAGGGGCGTTACCTCTCAAAACGACCGACCGGGTTGTTACATCCTCCCCTCTTAAGAAAACTGTTCGTCCTCGAACGAGCATAGGGACATACTTGAAGCTGTGAAAAGGTGAGGGTACTTACCCCGCATATCCTGCTCGGTCTCCCAAGTCGCCTCCTCGACTGGCTGACCCCTCCACTGAACCTTTACTGATGCAATATCCTTTGACCTGAGCTTCCTGACCTGCCTATCCAATATAGCTACTGGCTCCTCAACATATGACAGATCCTTGTCCAACTGGAGTGAACTGAAATCCAAAACATGAGTCGGGTCACCGTGATACTTATGGAGCATGGAGATGTGGAACACCGGATGGACCCCTGCTAGGCTGGGGGCAGGGCTAGCTCATAATCAACCTCCCCAACACGTCACAACACCTCAAAAGGGCCAATAAATCTCGGACTCATCTTGCCTTTCTTCTCGAACCTCATGACGCCCTTCATAGGCGATACCCGAAGCAAAACTCGATCACCAGCCATAAATGCCAAGTCACGAACCTTTCAGTCTGCATAGCTCTTCTGCCTGGACTGAGCTGTGCGAAGTATCTCCTGAATCACCTTCACTTTGTCCAGGGCATCCTGAACCAAGTCTGTACCCAACAATCGAGCCTCGCCCGGCTCAAACCATCCCATAGGAGACCTGCACCGCCTACCATACAAAGCCTCATACGGTGCCATCTGAATCCTAGACTGGTAGCTTTTGTTATAAGCAAACTCTGCAAGAGGCAAGTATCGATCCCATGACCCTCCAAAATCTATCACACAGGCACGGAGCATATCCTCGAGAATCTGAATCGTGCGCTGGGACTGCCCGTCCGTTTGAGGGTGAAAAGTTGTGCTCAACTCTACCCTGGTGCCTAACTCCTACTGAACGGCTCTCCAGAACCGTGAAGTGAACTGTGTACCTCTGTATGAAATGATAGATACTGGAATAACGTGGAGGCGAACAATCTCTCTGATATAAATCTCAGCTAACCTCTCCGATGAATATGTAGTCAGTACTGGAATGAAATGGGCTGATTTGGTCAGCTGATCCACAATCACCCAAATAGCATCATGCTTCCTCAAAGTTCGAGGAAGTCCAACCACAAAGTCCATGGTGATCCGCTCCCACTTCCACTCTAGAAACTCAATCTGCTGAAGTAACCCTCCCGGTCTTTGATGCTCACATTTGACTTGTTGACAATTGAGACACTTAGCTACAAACTCCGCTATATCCTTCTTCATCCTTCGCCACCAATAGTACTGTCTCAGATCCTGGTGCATCTTCGCGGTACACGGATGGATGGAATACCGCAAACTATGAGCCTCCTCAAGAATCAACTCCCGAAGCCCATACACATGGGGCACACAGATCCGACCCTGCATCCTCATCACACCATCATATCCTATAGTCACATCCCTAGCATCACCCCACCGAACTCTATCCTGAAGAACCAAAAGGTGGGGATCATCATACTGGCGCTCTCTGATGCGGTCATAAAGGGAAGATCGAACATCCACACAAGCTAATACCCGGCAAGGCTAAGAAAGATCCAATCTCACGAACTAACTGGCTAAGGACTGAACATCTAAGGCTAGAGGCTTCTCAGCTGCATGAAGGTATGCCAAACTCCCCAAACTCTCCGCCCGGCAACTCAAGGCGTCGGCCACCACATTGGACTTTCCGGGTGGTATAATATAGTGATGTCATAGTCCTTTAGAAACTCCAACCATCTACGCTGGCGCAAATTTAGATCCTTCTGCCTGAATATGTGCTGCAAACTCCGGTGATCCGTGAATATCTCACAGGGAACACCATATAAATAATGACACCATATCTTCAGGGCATGAACAATCGCTGCCAACTTGAGATCATGAACAAGGTAGTTTTTCTCATGAACCTTGAACTGTCTGGACGCGTAGGCAATCACCCTACCGTCCTGCATCAACACCGCTCCCAGTCCAATCCTCGAAGCATCATAATAGACTGTATAGGACCCGGAACCGGTATGCAAAACCAACACAAGAGCTGTAGTCAGGGCTGTATTGAGCTTCTGGAAGCTCTCCTCACACTCCTCAGTCCATATAAAAGGTTCACCCTTCTGGGTCAGTCTGGTCAGAGGCGCTGAAATGGATGAAAATCCCTCCACAAAACGGTGATAATACCCAGCCAAATCGAGGAAACTGCGGATCTCAGTAGTTGAGGACGGTCTGGGCCAACTCTGTACTGCCTCCACCTTCTTCGGATCTACCTTGATCCCATCCGAAGACACCAGATGGCCTAGGAATGGCACAGAATCAAGCCAAAATTCACACTTAGAAAACTTGGCATACAACTTCTTCTCTCTCAATGTCTGAAGCACGGTCCTCAAGTGTTGCTCATGGTCCTCCTGGTACCGACAGTATACCAGAATGTCATCAATGAACATAATGACGAAAGTATCAAGATAAGGCCGAAATATGCTGTGTATCAGATGCATGAAGGCTGTTGGGGCATTGGTCAGCCCAAATGACATGACAAGGAACTCATAGTGGCTATATCTGGTCCTGAAGGCAGTCTTCGGGATATCCGGTTCCCGAATCTTCAACTGATGATAACCCGAACGTCGATCGATCTTGGAGAACACCCTAGCACCCAGTAACTGGTCAAATAAATCATCAATGCGAGGCAATGGGTACCATCAGTCAGTACTGTCGGGGCTGTTGCGAGGCAATAACTGGTCAAATATACCTGTGATGATCGAATATGAAGCAATGGCCTCTGATCGGGCCGGAAGAGCATAGTACCTAGCCTGGCCTCCCCCTCTAGGGCGACCTCGACCTCCCCGACCTCCACCTCGAGCTGCCTGAGGTGGTGGGGTAGCAGCTGGGGCTGGAAAAATAGCTGGAGGACCTGGTGGAAGACGTGGATCCTGATAAGTCTGAGGTGGTGCACCCTGATAAGTCTGAGGTGGTGCACCCCTCCTCGCTCTGGGGAAATCTCTGATCATATGACGAGGGTCACCACACTCAAAGAAACCCCTCGGAGGACGTGGCAGCCACTGCTGACTCTGATCTGGCCTGCTGGACTGGCCAGTGATAGCACCTCGAGTAGGAGGCGCCTGAGATACTGGTGGTGCATCATAAGGCTCCTGAGGTCTTGGAGGAGCTGGAATACCACTGGCTGCTGGGAGAGCTGAATGAACGGGGCGACTCACAAAACCCCTACCATAGCGTGCTGCTGGTGCAAGGGCTCCTGAAAAATGACCAGTCTCTTGAGACCTCTTGGCCTCTCTCTCCTCTCTGTCCCGGGCTTACATTGTCTCAATCCTCCGGGAAATACTCACGGCCTGCTGGTAAGTAATATTGGTCTCCAGCTCTCTGGCCATGCTGGTTCGAATACTGGGGTGGAGACCCTCAATAAAGCATCGAACCCTCTCTCTGACAGTGACAACCAAAGCTGGTGCATGGCAAGCCAAATCGCTGAAACGGGCTGCATACTCTGACACAGTCATGGCACCCTGGCGTAGCTACTCAAACTCCGCACGCCAAGCATTCCTGAAGCTCTGAGGAACAAACTCAAGTAATAACATCTCAGAGAACTGTGCCCAAGTAAGTGAAGCTGCCTCGTCCGGACTACTAAGCTCAAAATCACGCCACCACTGATCAGCTGCTCCCCTCAACTGGAAAGCAGTGAAAGAAACCTCACTCGTCTCCACAATACCCATAGTGCGGAGAATGCGATGACACCCCTCAAGAAAACCCAGGGCGTCATCCGAAGCTAGTCAGCTGCACTCAGGGGGGTGGTATTTCTTGTACCTCTCAAGTCGGAGCTGCTCTGCCTCAGGAACAGCTATCCTAGTCTAATGCTGGGCTGGAGCTGCTGGGGGCATAGGAATATACTCTGGAACCTGCCAAATATGAACCCTCTGCTCAGGAGTACGGGCTGCGGGAGCATATGTCCCTCCCCTGGCCTGGGATGTAGCTGGAGCTAACGGGAGTAGACCTGCCTGAGACAGAGTACTGAAGGCACTCCAAGAACTGAGTCAATGTCTCCTGGAGGTCTGGAGTAACAATAGGGACCTCCTGCGCCCCTCCAACTGTAGCTGCTGGGGGCTCCTCTGCCTCTGCTCTAGCCGGTGCTCGGGCTGCACCGTGTGCTCGTCCCCTGCCTCTGGTGGCTCTGACTGGAGGCTCGGGTGCCTGGTCATCAGTACGTCCGATACGGGTACGAACCATCTGCAAGCAAGAATAGAATAGAGTTTAAGAATTTGATGACAGTAACTAGCACGATAAGAAATTTCAAAGAATTTGATTGTTCTTAACAATTACATAGCCTCTCGAAGATAGACACAGATGTCTCTGCACCGATCTGCGAGACTCTAATAAATCGGCTTGTGACTCCTATGAACCTAGACGCTTTGATACCAACTTGTCACGACCCATTTTGCCCTCGGAAGGGTATCGTGACGGCACCTAGTCTGTACGACTAGGCAAGCCTAAAATTTGAGGAAAATAATAGAATTATTAAAATAAAGACAGAAAAGAACTCAAGAAGGGATAACATAACTGCTCAGCATGTACACCTTCACTTCCCAAAACCCGGAATGTCACGATAGTCACAAGCTTTGTACTAAATGTAGCTCTATACAATGAAATAATGGAAAATACATAAGTACTCTATGCCTATACTAGAGTAGAAGGGGACTCTTGGGATTCTGCGGACACGGAAGAATTACCTCACGATCTCCTGGCAGCTGCTAGAACGACTCCTAGCCATGATACTAGGTGCTGGTACCTGGATCCGCACATGGGGAAAACATGCGCAGGAAAAGGCGTGAGTACTCCACATTGGGTACTCCGTAAGTGCCAAGCCTAACCCCAGTCAAGTAGTGACGAGGTCAGGTTGAGGCTCTACTGAGTTTTTAAAACAAGTCAATATAAATATAAAATAGTGAAACATAGATGAGCAATGATAAACAGGATTAATGGAAACTAGGAGAGTTTATAACAAACAGAGAGCCCTCGGCTCAGCACAACATATATCTCAACAGTAAATGTGCAATGTAGTACAAGGGGAAAGCTCCCGGATCTCAGCCCGTAGTCCCAATCTAAATATGCTATGCAGTACAAGGGGAAAGCTCTCGGATCTCAGTCTGTAGTCCCAATTTAAATATGCATTTCAGTACAGGGGGAAAGCTTCTGGATCTCGGTCCGTAGTCCCAATTTAAATATGAAATGCAGTATAGGGGGAAAGCTCCCGGATCTCGGTCTGTAGTCCCAATTTAAATATGCAAAGCAGAAGTATGTCAAATACAACTTAATTAAACAGTCCAGGAAAATAACATGCAAGAATAGAGTAAAGCTACCTAAGCATGGTGCGACTAGTAGCAAATAAGAGGAAATCAAGTAAGAACAGGTAGGCGTGCTTACTCTTAAGCTATATACTCAATTAAGACAGGAAACAATAATATATAAATGAAAATGAGCGATTTCATGGAAGTAAAAATAGGATTTTAGCAACAATGACCCGTGTACGCACTCGTCACCTCACGTACACGACATCCACGTAATAAAATCAGTATAAAAATGCCTAATGGGAAGTCCCCAACACAGAATTAGGCAAGCCAATTACCTTGACTGCGCTAATCAACTCAATACCACGCTCTTTCCACGAGTATCCAACTCCGGGTGGCCCAAATCTAGTAAATTCGATTACATAATTTAAATAACACTTTAGGAATTAAAATAGCTAATTAATTCGAAGCTAATACGCGAAATTAGGAAATTCGCCCAAAAAGTCCCCTGGGCCCACGTCTCGGAATTGGGTAAAACTTGCATTTTCCGAACCCCCATTCACCCACGAGTCTAACCATATAAGAATCTCCCAAATCGGAGGTCAAACACCCAATCAAAACTCAAAAATTTGGTCTATGAAGTTCATCCCATTTTCTACTCACAAATTTCGAAATTAAAGGTTGAATTTAAGATTGGAATCATGCAATTTGATCTACAATGGATGGAAATCACTTACCCAAATTACCCAGGTGCAAAAGTCTTCAAAAATCGCCCTTCCCGAGCTCCAAAATTCGAAAATGGTGAAAATAGGCTTAAACCCTCGAAATGGGTTTAATATTCTGCCCGGGCCTAAATTGTGAAGTGCGATCGCGGACTTAAGGATGCGATCACATATGGTAAACCTCACCTCCTTAAGGTGGACACTGTGCGGTCGCACAGTAGTACCTGCGATCGCGGATAACACTGGGCTGGCCCCTATGCGTCCGCATCTAGGCCCACACGAACGCATAGAGTAAGGCTCCCCTGCCCGACCCAATAGCCCTTATACGATCGCGTTCCACTTATTGCAATCGCACTGAAAAAAATTAGCTGGGCCCAAACTTACTCTCCGCGATCGCGGCCCAAAACACGCGATCGCACTGAAGGATTTATCTGATGCTCAAGAAAACCAGAAACAACAGAAGTTTAAACCAAAAATATACCCGTTGAGCACCCGAAACGCACCCGAGGCCCCCGGGACCTCAACCAAACCTACCAACCAACTATAATACTTCATTAAAACTTGGTAGAGCCTTTTAAACATGCCTCCTAACATCAAAATCATCAAATATGCATAGATTCAGGCCTAAGAACTTATGAAATTTCTAGAATTCACGTCTGATGCCGAAACACGTCTAAACTCATCCGAATGACGTCAAATTTTTCACACAGGTCATAAATGACATTACGAACCTCCTATCACTTTCAGAATTCCATTCCGAGTCTGATATCAAAATTTCACCTATCGGCCGAAATCGCCGAAATTCTAACTTTCGCCAATTCAAGCCTAAATTCACAATCGACCTTGAAAACACATTCCGAACATGATCCTAACCCCGAAATCACCCAAAGGAGATAACGAAATCGACGAAATTCTATTCCAGATCCGTGTTCACACAGCTCAAGCTACGACCAGATTTCTCAAGCTAAATTCCACATTTATGGACTATGTGTCCAAAATCACCCCGGATTTCATCACTCAACGCTCTGACAAGTTCCAATAACATAAATAGACATGGGAGAAGCGGTTATTAGGGGATAGGGGTTCTAAATCTCAAAAAAGTCGATCGGGTCATTACAACAACTCCCCAGAAAGATCTACAACTCAGAACAATGATCAAATTGGAAACGAGCAAACAGGAGAACAAGATCCTGTGAAATAGATGGTTGGTGAATATGTGAATGAATCTCTTCAAGATTTCATGAGGGGGATACCAACTGTGACACCTACGCCTCTTCCAAACAACACCGCGACTGTAGAAAACCCACAATCTGGACTAGCAAATTCAGGAAGTAGAGGCACTCTAAATGAATCACTTGAAGGAAGACCAGGTATGTCTAATAATTCAGATTTACAATCTTTAATACTAACCTTGCAGAAACAGGTGAAGGAACAAAATTTCTGGTGTACCACCTATCATCAAGGGTATTTTTATTGATAAATACTCTCAACAACCCTGGAAGCCAAGTGCAGCACCTTTGCCGATTCCCAAGAAATTCAAAATGCCTAACATACCAAAGTACGATGGGACAACTGACCCACGTGATCATGTTACTGCTTTCACCACAGGAGTAAAAGGCAACGACCTAACTAAGCAAGAAATTGACTCCGTGTTGGTCAAAAAGTTTGGGGAGACACTCACCAAAGGAGCATTAACATGGTATTCTCTTTTGCCCGAAAATTCTGTTGATTCTTTTGCTGAGCTTGCAGATTTGTTTATAAAAGCACATTCCGGTGCGCAAAAAGTGGAAAAGAGAATGGAAGACATATTCAAAATAAAACAGGGAGATACATAGTTGCTTTGTGAATTATTAGACAGGTTTCAACGTGAAAGGATGCTTCTACCTAGAGTACCTGACAATTGGGCAGCTATGGCCTTTGCAAGTAATTTGAACGATAAAATCTCTGAAGCCACGAGGAGACTCAAAGAAAGCTTGAGAGAGTTCCCAGCTACAACATGGAACGATGTTTATAACAGGTACAACACCAAATTACGAATTGAGGAAGATACTATTGCCCAATCAAAAGCAGAAGACGAGATGAGTTCTAGACGCTCAAAATCAGAAAGGAGAACTAGCAAAAACAGGTACGATCCATACATGGGACCTTCGGGAATGAGATGCTCGTTCCAAATTTGAAAACCCACGGCCTGATCACAGACCGTCAAATAGAGATTCGAGCTCATCATCATCAAGATCCAGAAAGGATCGAGATGAGCGAAGTAGAGGTAATGCAAGAATGGAGATTACAATTTCAATATAAGTACTTCCGAATTAATTACAGTATTAAGAAATATGGGTGATAAAGTTCGTTAGCCCAAAGAAATGAGGTCAAATCCAACAGAAGAAACCCAGAATTCTGGTGTGAATTTCACAATGATCATGGGCACAAAACATCAGACTGTAGGTTATTGCAAGGTGAGGTAGAACACTTATTAAAACAAGGTTATATAACAGAACTATTTAGTGAAAAAGGTAAACAGACAAATATGAAGAATAGGCAGGTGCCCCCAAAGCCACCATCTCCGAAGAGAACTGTAAACGTGATCAATGGATGAGATGAGGTAAATGGCGTAACTTATACTTCATCAAGAAGGATGACCAATTTCACAGTGGCCCACGAGAAACGGACTCGTGAACTTTGGAGGCTGGCAGCATCTCATTCGACGACTCATATGCTGATGGATTACTGCTTCCACATAATGACACACTTGTAATATCTCTACTTATACATGACACTAACGTGAAAAGAGTATTGATTGATCCAAGTATCTCGGTCAATATCATTTTACTGAGGGTTGTGAAAGAAATGTTAATGGGGGACCGTGTAATTCCAAAAGCACATTCCTTGTCCGGATTCGACAACTCTACTGTCATAACAAAAGGATAAATTGAGCTTAATACCTATGTAGAAGGCATCGTCAAGGAAATGAAATTTCAAGTTATAGATACAGATATGGCTTATAATGTAATCATGGGGAGACCATGGATCCATGATATGGATGCAGTACCATCACCCTGCATCAGGTAATCAAATTCCCTTCCAGATGGGGAATCCAACAAATTCAAGGTGATCAGCGGACTTCAAGAAACATCAACTCAGTGATGCATTCCAATAAAAAAGAAATAGCGAAGGAATCAAAAGACGAGGGAGCAAATCGAACAGACACTGAAGAAAATGATAAAGACACGGTGAATCAAATCATCACAGATGTCACATCAAGACATACAAACATGGATTCCAGACCTGATGTTATTCAAGAACCATAAGAGAATGAAAATATCAAGACAACGACTGAGGAGCTCGAAGTTGTTCCACTGTTTGAGCTTAAGCATGAGCACAAAATCCACATAGGAGCAAGGTTAAGCCCGACTAGAAGAGGTAAGTTAATTGAATATTTAAAAGTTAACACAGATTGTTTTGCTTGGTCCCATTTAGATATGACAGGTAAACCCCCAGAAGTGATGACTCACAAACTAAATGAAGACTCATCCTTCGTACCTGTCAAGCAAAAGAAAAGAAAGCAGGGATCGTTCAAGAATCAAGTGATCGATGAAGAGGTACAGAAACTCTTAAAAATCGGTTCAATACGTGAGGTAAAATATCCTAATTGGTTAGCTAATACCGTAGTGGTACTTAAAAAGAACGGTAAATGGTGAGTATGTGTAGATTATACAGATCTAAATAAAGCATGCCCAAAAGACTCATTTCCATTACCGCACATAGATCAAATGATTGATGCCACTACAGGTCATGAATTATTAAGCTTTCTCAATGCATATTCTGGTTACAATCAGATAAAAATAGACCCCTCAGACGAGGAAAAAACCTCCTTCATTACAAACAGGGGGACTTATTATTACAAAGTCATGCCTTTTGGCTTGAAAAATGCTGGAGCCACGTATCAAAGGCTAGTGACCAAGATGTTCCAGAACATCTGGGGAAAACAATGGAGGTGTACATTGATGACATGTTGGTAAATTCAATGAAGGCAGAAGATCATTTCCAACACCTCTCGACTACTTTCGAGATCCTCCGCAGGTATAACATGAAGTTAAATCTAGAAAAATGCGCCTTTGGTGTCGAATCAGGTAATTTTTTGGGTTTTCTCGTATCAAATAGAGGCGTTGAAGTAAATCCTGCTCAAATTAAAGCTATTGAAGAAATACCTGATGTACTAACGAGCAAAAAAGAAGTTCAAAGATTAACAGGTAGGATTGCAGCTTTAGGAAGATTCATCTCCAGATCTTCAGAGAAGAGTTTTAAATTCTTATCAGTACTAAAGAAGCAGAATCAGTTCGAATGGACTGAAGAATGTCAACAAGATCTTATATACTTGAAGGCTTATTTATCAAATTCCCACTACTATCTAAACCAAAGGAAGGGGAAAGGTTATACATTTATCTTGTCGTAAGTGCAGTCCTGGTAAGGGAGGACAAAGTTAAGCAATCTCATATCTACTATGTAAGTAAGTCCTTACTAGATGCTGAAACTACATATCCTCATCTAGATAAATTATCCTTGGCTCTAAGCATGGCATCTAGAAAGTTAAGACCGTACTTTCAGTGTCACCCAATTACTGTTGTAACTTCATATCCTTTGAGAAATATTTTTCATAAGCAAGAACTGTCAGGTAGACTGGCTAAATGGGCAATAGAGCTAAGTGAATATGGCATAGTCTATCAACCTAGGACTGCAATAAAGTCTCAGGTTTTAGCCGATTTCGTCGCAGATTTTAACACTAGATTAATTCCTGAAGTAGAAAAAGAGTTACAAATCTTTACCGGAGCTAATATAGGAATATGGACTCTATTCACCGACGGCTCTTCTAATATCAAAGGAGCCGAGTTGGGAATTGTTTTAATACCACCTTCGGGTGAAAAGATAAGACAAGCTATTAAATGTTATCCCATTACTAACAATGAAGCAGAGTACGAAGCTGTCATTGCAGGACTCGAAATAGCACGAGAACTCTCAATTGAGCAGATCGTGGTCAAAAGTGACTCTCAACTAGTGGAGAATCAGATGCAGGGGACTTATACTGCTAGAGAGACTCGAATGCAACAGTATCTGGAAAAGACACGAGTCTTGGTGCAGCAATTCCAGTCATGGAAGATTATGCAAGCACCTAGAGAGGAAAACGCAGAAGCGGATACATTAGCTAATCTTGCAGCAGTTACAAATGTAACGAATAAATACAATGCTATTGTGATACATTTATTTCATTCAGCAATTGACCAGGACAAGAATGAGGTAACATTTAATAATCTAACCTGGGATTGGAGAAACAAAATTGTAAATTTTTTGCAGAATGATACCATGCCTAAAGATAAGAAAGAAGTTCAAGCACTTCGCCGAAAAGCTGCACGGTACTGCCTAGTTCGTGACAATCTGTATCGCAAAATGTTTGGAGGTCCCCTAGCAAGGTGCCTTGGACCAAACCAAACTGAGTACGTGATGAAAGAAGTACACGAAGGACATTGTGGGAACCGTGCAGGTGCAAGATCCTTAGTCAAAACCCTAATCAGAGTAGGGTACTATTGGCCTCAGATGGAAGAAGACGCTGAAATTTCGTAGCTAAATGCGATAAATGTCAGCGATATGCTAACAATATGCATCGGCCCGTGAGAAAAAGAAGTGAAAAGTTTCATGTGGCGAAACATCATATGTTGTTTTGGTGTACCAAAGGAAATTGTATGCGATAATGGCCCACAATTCATAGGCTCTCAAATCACAGAATTCTTCCAAAGCTGGCAAATCAAACGAATCACTTATTCACCATATCATCCCATGGCTAACGGGCAAGATGAGTCAACAAATAAAATCAGTTAACAATCTGAAGAAACGATTGGAAAAAGCTAAAGGAAATTGGCTTGAAGAACTACCGGTAGTATTATGGGCTTATAAAACTACTGCAAAGACAGCCACGGGATAAACTCCATTCGCGCTTGTTTACGGCTCAAAAGCTCTAATACCAGTGGAACTTGGTGAATCGAGCATGATATTCACAATAGCAACAGAAGAAACAAACAATGACGAGTTGAGAACAAATCTGGATTTACTCGAGCAAAGGAGAGAAGCTTGCTTTAATACGCATGGAAGCTCAAAAACAAATCATAGAACAATATTACAACAGAAAAGCTCACCTCAGATATTTCAAAATTGGAGACTTTGTCCTTAAGAAAGTTTTTCAATCAACAAAAGAGGCTGGAGTAGGAAAATTAAATCCAAATTGGGAAGGACACTACAAAGTGCGTGGTATTGCTGGGAAAGGTGAATATGAGCTGGAAACCATGGATGGCACAATTTTACCAACAAGTTGGAATGCTGTTCACTTTGAAGAAATATTACTTCTAAGGAAAAGGAATACTCACGGTCAGGTATCATTACATTCAATTTATTTAGAACAGTTAAAATTATACTAACCATTTTAGATGATAGGCAAAAAGCTAACCCACAACCAGATGATGATATTAGACGTGAATAGACACGAGGAAAAAACTAAATTCCCGGCCTAGGGTCTAACTTTCTGATGGACGTTTCAAAGGGTTAAGCAGTCATCATCTAAACTATATACCTTCGAGTCCCATATGTTTTTCTTTTCAGGAAAAAGGACCACAAGAAAGGAATAGTCAAGTGCTCGAGATTTCATTCTTCAAAGCTTAAACACTTGGGGGACTATACAGTATGGAAAGAGGCAAAGAAGACTATCAAAAGAGTCATAGTTCAAGCCTGAAGATCCATTTTCCCCAACAAGTCAAAAGTTATGAGCATAATCAAAGAGCCAAAGACAAAAACACAAATCCTGATTCAAAAACCTACAAAGAACATACTCGTGAATATAAACAAATATTTAGGTTAAAGGTAGAATTTAGTTATGGGAAGAAATTCATACCCCCGTGTTTATTCAAAACCTGTTGTAAAAGAAAACAGTTACGAAAGAGTCATAGACGATGCTCAAACACATGTAAAATGTTACGAAAGTTTGAATAATATAAAAACTTTCTGCAAAACATTATTCGGAAAAAACATATGAATTCCTATCTCTCTTTTGTATGTTTACACCATTATGAAGTTGAGATGTCTTCTTTAGTAAGTGTCGTTCATAAAAGGGCCCTCTTTAATAAATCGTGCTTATTTAAAAAAGACACGAAATGCTGAAGAATTTTTTAATGCAAAATTAAATACCAAAGGGGATAAAATAAAAACCCGAACGTAAATCATGCAAACACTTAAGAGCAAAACAAAAACTCGAAAAAACACAAGTCATGCTAAGAAATGTAAATATTAATATTATATAATGGTAAAAACTAAGTATTAACTTAGTTTAAACCAAATTTGTTTATACGAAGTTGACCCTAAGTTGTTATTAGGGACTTACTAAACCAAATTTCACCCCCAAATGGGACCGTGGGTAACCACCAATTGTTCCAAAAAAAAAGAGGGGTTGATAAACTTTCACTAGGCATTGGGAGGATTATCTTCATCAGCAGGAGGAGCAGCTTGAGATGGCGAGGCTTGGGCAACAGCTTCATCAGGATCGATCTCATCACCCATTGGAACTTCAACTTCAGGTGATGAAAATTTTTGACTTCGCCGAGACTTTTCAATCGTCTCCTTAGTCTTGGAAATTTCAGCTTCTAAGTCAAAATTTTCTTGGCCCATTTCCGTCAATGTGTCAAGCCGGGCATTCAAATAAGCCCAACTCACATCAAAAACTACCTTATCCTCAAGAGCCTCGTAATCTTTCTCCCATTGTTGAATATCGACCCTCAACTCATCTTTTTCAACCACGATAGCATCATAAGAAGCCTGCAAAGGGGCAAGATATCTTTCCAGAAACTGAATCTTGTTTGAAGATTCACGGAGGTCCTCTTGGGTCTGAGTAAGTGATTGCAAAAATTCACCAACATAAGCCTCCTTCTGGTCCAACAAAGCCTTCAAGCTTCTTATCTCTTCAGTAGCATGGGAAAGCTGCTCCGCAAAGAAAGACTCCAGGATGTTTTTATCCTTGCCTGCTTGACTTGATGAAGCCTTCTCGATGGCCAATTTCGCTGCAATTACTCTAACCTGCTGCTCTAAGGTGCACTTTTCCTCTTCTACTACTTCCATATCAAGTTGAAGGCTCTCAAATTGTTCCTTCCAGTTATCAGCCTCGGTATAGTGGTCATTCATTAACTGCTCCGTATGTACGATCGTTTTCATCAACTCTGTACCAATGATATTGATCTACACAAAAAAAAAAGGGAAAATTAGATACGGCAAAGGCTAGTTTTAAGAAGAAATAACAGGAAGGTTACCTTCAAATATGAGTGTACAATCTCATTCATCCACGTTAAGGAGCTATGACTTTCCAATTTTGACTTTTCAATCGGGCCAATCAAAGGCTTTAACCACACATCCGCCTGGCTTGATTTATTTAAGAGGCTACCTTCCGCATGAACCTCGATAATCATTCGCTTCATCTCCCCATTGCTAGAAGACCCTACTTAAAAAATAGAAGGCACGGTAGCAGGAGTTGATGAAGGAGCCACAGGTGGAACAGACTGGGAAGTAGAAACAACAGGCACGGCAAACTGAAGTTCCACTGGATCCCTATAGTACCGTCCTCAAATGCTGAGTATGCTTCTCCTGGATACGTGAGTACGCCAGGATGCCATCAATGAATACAATAATGAAGGGGTACAAATACGGTTGGAATGCACTGTTAATCAAATACATGAACGTTGCTAGGGCATTGGTCAACCCAAAAGACATCACCAGGAACTCAGAACACAACAAGAAGATCCACTTCAATCCACAACTAAACTATATGAGAGGTTCTTCAATACACTCACAACTCGAGGCCATATGCCAACTCAAGACAGAAGTCAAATTCTCAATAGTTCTTGCTACATCTCCAGCCAATTCTTTTTGTCAAAATCAAAAAATCTGAACACATCTCACCATCAAATCACACTCACCACATAGTCATCTAGTCACAAAGTCCCATCAATAAGGACACAAACAGACATATAAGTCCCCAAATGAAGGTGTTTACACAATCAAAATCTCAGCACTCAAGCCACAGACAAAACCCGGCCTCAAGTCCTCCAGACTGGCCCATTATCAGCATGCTAAAATCACATTTCACACCTCACCCATGGAAATCACAAGCCGTCGATGCACAACTGAAACCTAGCGCTCACGTGCGCATTCGAATACATGAAAGGAATTCAAAGAGTTACACTTTCAGCTGAATAAATGGATTCGCACGACAAGAATTCAAGAATGTGAGATTTTTCCTAAGGGTTTTGCAGCCTCTCAAAGATAAGTACATACGTCTCCGTACCGATCCGCAAGACTCTACTAAACCTGCTCATGACTCGTGAGACCTATGTAACCTAGCCACTGATACCAACTTGTCACGACCCCAAAACCAACCCGGTCGTGATGCCGCCTATCGTGGAACTAGGAAGGCCTACACTCTTAACCAATTCGATTTCTATCATCACAATGTTTAAATATTACACTTATCAAAGGAAAACCGAAATAAAAGATAAAATCAAACCCAAAATACTGTAAAAAGAGAAATCCCAAAATCTGGTGTCACTAAGTCATGAGCCATACTAATATTGTGCCCAAAATACATCAAGACAACAATTGTCTGAGAAATAACTAACAAAATACAAAAAGGAAGATAGGGAAGGAGAAAGGCGGGTCTGCGATCGCCAAGCAGCTACCTCGCTCTCTCCGAAGATGAACCGCATCAAACGATCAACTGGCACTATCGTGACCTGGGATACCTGAATCTGCACACAAGGTGCAGGGGGTAACATGAGTACACCAACTCAGTAAGTAACAAGCCCAAACTGTAGGCTGAGCAGTAGTGACAAACTAAACCTTCACATTTATGACAAAATCAATGTACTGAAAATTAAACATGCTTGCATTTAACTAGACATCTCAAAGTGATAAGATAAGTACAGTTCTGAATAGTTTAACATATATAACTCAACATATTATACATGCCAATGCATCAACTGTATGAAATGCAAAAAATGCTTCCACTCTCAAATACTCGTCCACTCAGTACTGTATATGTCTCGCATGGCCCAGGGAAGATCCATCCCAGAATATATACACATCAGACAGAAGTCACTCAGTACTGAGGAAGGCCAATCCTGCCCTATGAAGAAGATCCATCTTCAGCTAATGATACACCTCACAATCACTCGGTACTGTATATGGCTCAACGGCCCAAGGAAGATCCATCCTAGAATACGTATACACATCACTGACATCAGTCGCTCAGTACCGAGGAAACATGCCAATCCAGCCTCATGGAGAAGATCCATCTCCCAATATAAACACTTTGGACAAGATCCATGTCCAGGGAAGATCCATCCCTCAAATATCACTGCGCTCACTAGGGGTGTGTTACAGACTCCAGAGCGACTCCTACAGCCCAAGCGCTAACATAAGCCAGATCCAGGCATAATCAATATAACATGAAGCGGCTTGCAGCCCGATCCCATATCTGTCACTCAATATCAGGCTCTCGACCTCACCCAGTCATCACTCTCCAGTCTCGCTCACATGGGCTCACAATGCATGAACTAATCCGAATCAATGATATAATGTGCAAAAAAACAATTACTGAGATAAAGACATGATATGATATGCAATGACAGGACTGAGTATATAATATCAATGAAACACATGAGATGAAAGCAATAAACAACCACTTGGGTCTCAACAACATCGACGTGAAGTCTTAACATAATATCTAACATGATTTCTAGCATGTTTGTATTAAGACGACCGCTCGGGTCTCAACAGAATCGGCGTGAATCCTTAACATAGTATTTAGCATGATTTCTAGCATGTTCACATCAGTCACATTGATAGAAGCACAAATATCAACAAGAGAGAACCAATAAACGGTGCCATGGAATGAACCAGGTCACAAGTCTCATGGTGCACGCCCGCATGCCCGTCACTTGGCATGTGCGTCACCCAATTCTAATCACATAACACGTAGTTCAGGATTTCGAACCCTCAGAACCAAGTTTGGAAGTGTTACTTACCTCAATCAAGCCAAAAATCTACTCTGCAATTCCCTTGCCGCTCGACTCAGCCATAAATCGCCCCGAATCTAACCAAAATCAGTATTATATCATTAATATATGCTAAAGGAATAAAGCCCACATCAAAATTATCGAATTACATCACAAATCCTGAATTTGGATAGACTCGACCCCTCGGTCACACGTCTCGAAATCCGTCAAAAATTATAAAACTGAAATCCTTATTCACTCACGAGTCTATACATACCAAATTTATGAAAACCAGATCACATATGACCCCTCAAATCCCCAAATCAAACCTTCAAATTTTCAAGCCCTAACCTCTCAATTTTTACTATTAAATCCCACAAAATTTCATGCTTAATTAACTGAAAATCACCATAGAATCAAGTATTAGGCTCAAGTAACTTACCTCACTGATAATCCTTGAATCTCTCCTAAAAAATCACCCCAAAAGCTCCAAACCCCTCTTCAAAAATGGTGGAAATAAGAAAAATTCACGAAGGGGCCTTTTATACATTCTGCCCAGCACTTTCACACTTGCGACCCAATTCACGCAGTTACGGGACCGCACCTACGGTCCAATCACCACATCTGTGCAATTCACTTAAATCCCCCGCTTCCGCATCTGCGGCCCAGGACTCGCACCTTCGGGCTCGTAGATGCGGTCCATCTTCCGCTCTTGTGATCCTTCTCCGCTTCTGCGGACCTCGCATCTGCGGTCCCTAAATCCGCAGGTGCGGAATTAACAGAAGCAGCAACTTCAGCTGCTCATACAAATTTCCAAACTCTCCGATAACCACCCGATACCGTCCCGAGCCCCTCGGGGCCTCTACCAAATATACCAACACGTCACATATCATCCCACGAACTTAGTCGAACCTTCGGAACACTCAAAGCAACATCAAAACACCCAATTACCCTCGGATTCAAGCCTAAGAACTTCTAAAGTTCCATATTCTGCCAACGATAGAGAAACATACCAAACCATGTACGAATGACCTGAAATTTTTGCACACACGCCACAAATGACACTACGAACCTATTCCAACTTCCAAAAATTCCATTCCGACCCCGATAGCTAATTTTCCACTGCCGACCGGAAATTGCCAAAAATCTAATTTCGTCGATTCAAGCCTAATTCTACCACAGACCTCCGAATAAGATTCCGAACATGCTCCTAAGTACCAAATCACCTAACGAAGCTATCCGAACCATAAAAACCAAATTCCGAGATCTTTACCTATAAGTCAACTTTCAGTTGACTTTTCTAACTAAATAACCAACTTAAGAGACTAAGTGTCTCATTTCTCTCCACAATCACTCCGAACCCGAGCCAACTGAACCGACACAATATAATAATGCTGATCCACATATAATGAAGCAGAAATGGGGGAAACGGGGCTGAAACTCTCGGAACGACCGAGCGGGTCGTTACACATTTATTCTAAGATATTGAGGTAGGATACATGATCGATAAATTTATGCTTAAAAGGAAATAATTCGAACATTATGAAACTTCAGATTTCTCCCCTATTGCTGTGTACTTTACAATTGTATGAATTATCATATTATTTATTTAACTGGATCTCTAGTAAGTGTCGATGTCGACCCCTCATTACTACTCCTCCAGGGTTAGGCTAGATACTTACTGGGTACGCGTTGATTTACGTACTCATACTACACTTGCTTCAAATTTCAGGTACATATATATAACCGGTGGTCTTTTTGGCACAGAGGCGCGGATGTTTCAGAGACTTACCGTGAGCTGCATTTCATGTTACGATCCGCAACCTGCAAAGTCTCCATCAGAGTTATTTATGTTCTCCTGTCTAATTTGTATTCCAGACAGATGTTATATTTTATTATATTTCCTAGTTGATGTTCATGCACTTGTGGCACCGGGTTTTGAGGTTTCCTAAGGGTGGTTCATTGCTGTGGTTCGTGTAAATAGCATCGTTTACCTCGTAAATTCTACTTCTTACTATTTAATTGATGAAAATTTTGATTTCAAAAATACTAAAATGAGTAATTAAGTTAATCATTCACTGTTGGCTTGTCTGACGGCTGCTTTAGGCATCATCACGATCTTTAGTGAATTTTGGGTCGTGACATTGTCCTACTGGGTTTTCCTTGCAAGATCTTTAACGAGGCAACCAAGAGGCATATTTCTAAACATGTGTACTCTTTTTCCTTCTCTAAAACTTTTCTCCACTGGTTTTATTTTATTTAAGGTTTTAATGAGGCACATTATATGTTGAATAGACATTCAAGGGGGAGTGTTATAAATAGAATTGTATTTAAGGTGAATGTCTATATTTTAGAGAGATTTTAGGGTTTGTTACTTGGTGGCTTAGTCACTTTTTTTCTATAAATAGAGGGATTCTATTCTATTGTAATTCATCCAAAATCAATAAGAATTCTCCTACTTTTTTCTGTAATATTCTTCTTTTTCTTTTATTATTTTATACTAAAAAAGAAAATGTTTGAAGTTATCAACAAAATCAAATTTCTCGGAATCCCCTTTTTATATTAAGTGCCAACATTATGTTTAACTTTTTCTTTACATGTTTACTCTCTTTTCCACTTTCCTCCGTTTTATATTTATCATTTATTAAAAGAAATTATTTTATATATATATACTTAAAAATGTAAGATTTGGTATAATGTTGGACATATTTAATAATCAACATCGGACATATTTAATAAATAGTATACTAATTAGTTTATTGGCATATCATTGATTAAGTATATATTTCACAAAAGTGTGCTATTTAACATTGTAGTGTACTTCTAATTTAGCTTTAAATTTAACGAACAGTAGAATACTTTGATTTAAGTCTATATTTAACAAGTACTTTATCATCTCAATTTATGTGATGATATTTGAGTTGATATGATTAAAAAAAATTGAAATCTTTTAAAATTTATGGTTCAAAATAAATCATAAATATTTAACTACTTATCTCATTAAGGATTTAGTAGAAAATTTAAAATTAAATTATTTCTAAATGATAAAGTATGATTATTCTTTTTGGGATACTGTGATTACAATTATCACGACCCAAAAATCAACCGTCATGACGTCGCCTATCGTGGAACAAGGCAAGCCACTACTTAACCATCTCAACACAGTAAAAAAACATTGAAAATTATACGAAAGCAGTTAATATTTAAGAAACCTTTTAAAACAAAAATAAATCCGCAACGAAATAGATCTCTCCCAAAACCGGGGTGTCATAGAGTACATGAGAATCTAAGTGTCACAAGTCTGAAGTGCACTGTCCAACATAGTCCGAAACTAGAAGCAATGAAAAGAAAAGATAGAGAATTTGAAAAACAAGGGTTGCGAATGCCGGGCAGCTACCTCGAGGTCTCCAAAGATCAACTGCTTAAGGTATGAACACCCGCTATGTCCGAGAATACCTAGATCTGCACACGAAGCGCAAGGTGTAGTGTGGGTACAACCAACTCAGTAAGTAACAATACTAAATAAAGGACTGAACATAGTGACGAGCTACACAGTTATAGTTCATTTCCAGTTGTTTCAACAAGGAAAAATAGGCGTGCTTTCAAATTCGGCAATTTAAGTCAAATCAGTTTATAAAAGCCAAATTCAAGTAAAAACCGGATATAATGTCTCTCAGAAGTTCAAACAGTGATATTTGGCAGTTATGTGCAACAACAATGAAAGCAAATACAGCCTCTCAGGGCAACAACCACTCAGACTTCCTCAATAGATCATCACCTCGGCACTAGCCCTCAACACTCGCACTCAATAGGTACCTGCGCTCACTGAGGGTGTACAGACTTCGGAGAGGATCCTACAGCCCAAATGTATAATCGACACGGACAACTCACGTGCTGCATAGACAACTCACGTGCTGCACAGACAACTCACGTGCTATAGTGTCATATCAGGATCCGCACAGACAACTCACATGCTGCACGGACAACTCACGTGCTATAGTATCATATCAGGATCCACACGGACAACTCACGTGCCATGGTATCAATACATCACAATCAATCCCTCGACCCCACTCAATCATCAACCTTTCTAGTCTCACGGGCTCTCAGTAATCAGGCAAAATCGACCCAAAACAGAAGTGATATAATGTATCAACAAGGAATAACCGAGACTGTAGTATAATATGCAAGTAAGACTACGACTGAGTACAAGTAGCAATAAGCAGGGAGATTCAGCAGGTATCACGACCTCTGTGGGTATCTACAGTACCAACATATAGCCTAAGCATGATTTCTAGCATGATTTACAGTCAAATTTCTATAACACATGGAGAGAAAATAGCTGACAACAAGTTATTCAAATTTATAGTTCCACGGAATGGACCAAGTCACAATTTTCATGGTGCACGCCCACATGCCCGTCACCTAGCATGTGCGTCACCTCCAAAACAATCACATAACACATAATCTGGGGTTTCATACCATCAGAACCAGATTTAGAACTGTCACTTACCTCAGTCCAAGCCAAACTCTACTCCAATATGCCCTTGCCTCGCAACTCGGCCTCCAAATGACCCGAATCTAGCCACAAGAAGCACAATACAATCAATACGGGATAAAGGAATTAATTCCATAAGCAAAATACGAAATTATGAATTAAAATCCGAAATTGGCTTCAAGACGCCCCCGGGCCCACGTCTCGAAATCCATCAAAAGTCACAAAACCTGAAAGCCCATTCGATCACGAGTCCAACCATATCAAATTTGTCAAAATTCGACATCAAATCGCCACTCTATAACGACCCGGCCGGTCGTTTTGAGAGATAGAGCCCTGATCCCTTAATAACTGCTTTCCCCATGTTTGTTTCTGCTATTGGGACTTGCCGGAGTGATTGGTTATGGAATTCGGAGAGTTTTGGGACACTTAGTCCCTAGGTGTGAGTTTAAGCCTTAGAATTTGGGCCGTAGTCGGAACAGTGTGAAGATGGGTTCGGAATGGAACTCCGTCGACTCCTTTAGATCCTTTGAGTGATTTGGGTTAGGAGCGCGTCCGGAATGTGTTTTGGAGGTCTATAGTAGATTTAGGCTTGAATTGGCGAAAGTTAGATTTTCGGCGATTTCGGCCGATAGGGGAAATTTTGATATCAAGCTCGTAATGGAATTCCAAGAGTGGTTGTAGGTTCGTAGTGTCATTTGTGATATGTGTGTCAAATTTGAGGTCATTCAGACTAAGTTTGATGTGTTTCGGCATCGTTTGTAGAATTTAGAAAATTCTAAGTTCTTAGGCTTGAGTCCGTGCTTAATTCATGTTTTTGGTGTTGTTCGAGGTGGCTTGAAGGCTCGACTAAGTTCGTATGGTGTTATAGGATTGGTAGGTAGGTTTGGTTGAGATCCCAGGGGCCTCGGGTGTGTTTCGAATGCTTAACGGGTCATTTTTGGACTTAAGGAGTTGGTGGTTTTTGCTGGTGTTCTTCATCGCGATCGTGTGAGCAGGATCGCGATTGCATAGGGCAATTGGGGGTCCAATTGCGTAGTTACTTGTAATATTATTTACATTATGCAATTGATTTGATTAGATTTGGGCCATTCGGAGTTGGATACTCGTGGCAAGAGCGTGTTATTGAGTTGACTTGAATAGTTGAGGTAAGTGGCTTGCCTAACTTTGTGTTGGGGACTTTCCCCTTAGGATATTTGATATTAATTGATGTGTGGGCCCCGTGTAAGTGAGGTGACGAGTACATATACGGGCTGTTATTGTAAAAATTCCATTTTTCCTTCTTAAATCATAAATTATTTTCCCTTATTAAATTGTACTAATATGTTTAATTGTTTAGCTTAGACTAGAAAAGCATGCTTAAGTGTTTTAACTGCCAACCTGACATTCTATGCGCCATGCTTAGTTAGATCCATATTTTTCCTTATATGTGATTAGTGTAAACTGTATGGTTCGAGGCCATACCTGTCATTGTATCTTGCGCTGCATATTTAAATTGGGACTACAGACGTATTCCGGGAGATCCCCCTATCTTGCATATTTATTTTGGGACTACTGACGTATTTCGGGAGATCCCCCAGCACTGCATATTTATTTTGAGACTATGGACCTATTCCGGGAGATCCCCTAGCACTGCATATTTACTTTAGGACTACAGACGTATTCCGGGAGATCCCCCTGTACTGCATAACCATTCGGAACTACGGGACGGTATCCCGGGAGATTACACATTGTGTTTACCTTGTTCTGAGCCGAGGGCTCCCTTAACTGTTAAATTATCGAGAATTTTCTTTAACTGTTTACCATGAAATTTACTTATATGTTTTATTGTTTAATTTATTATATTAACTCCGGTAGGGCCTTAACCTGACCTCGTCACTACTCGACCGAGGTTGGGCTTGGCACTTACTGAGTACCATTGTGGTGTACTCATGCCCTTTCCTGCACATGTTTTTCGTGTGCAGATCCAGGTACGAGCTATCAACCTTGAGGATAGTACGTGTTGCTGATTTCCAGGAGACTTCAAGGTACTTCTGACGCGTCTGCAGAATCCTCAGAGTCCCCTTCTACCCCCTCGTCTAAAGTCTTTTTATGTATCTTCAGACTTTGTATAGAGCTACAATAGACTATTAAGGCTTTTGACTTAGTGACATTCTGGGTCATTAGGAGATTATTTTGTATATGATCCGAGCGACACTGCTTTTGTTATTTACAGTATGCTGTTTTACCCCTTTTCTTATCGAGTTTTCTTTAAGTTTTCCATAATATTAGGCTTACCTAGTCGTAAAGACTAGGTTCCATCACGACACCTTTCAGAGGGTTAAATTGTATCATGACAAGTTGGTATCACAACTCTAGGTTCATAGGAGTCGCGAGTCACAAGCCGGTTTATTAGAGTCTCGCGGATCGGTGCAGAGACGTTCGTGGATTCTAAAACTCTATTATATTCTTTCTCACAGATGGTGAGGACCCGTACCGAGAGGACCGAAGATCAGGCACCCAAGCCTCCTGCTAGAGCCGTCAGAGGCTGGGGTTGGGGTAGAGGACGACCACGCGGTGCAACCCGAGCACCTGCAAGAGCTGCGATAGAGGATCCCCCAGTAGCTCTAGCTGGAGGGCCGGCACCAGAGATTCCTATTGCTGATCCAGCCCTCCAGGAGACTTTAGCTCAGTTCATGAGCATGTTCAACACTCTAGCTCAGGCTGGACTACTTCTAATATCCCCCGCTACATCTCAGGTCGCGGGAGGGGCACAAACTCCCATAGCCCGCACTCCTGAGCAGAGGGTCGAGGTTGATCGAGCGCTAGAGTTTATTCCTATGACCCTAGTGGCTCCGGTTCTGCATGAGACCAGGGTAGCTACTTCTGAGGCAGAGCATCCCAGACTTGAGAGGTATAAGAAGTACCACCCACCTACCTTTAGCGGACTAGCTTCAGATGATGCTCTGGGTTTTCTTGAGGATTGCCATCGTATTCTCTGCACTATGGGCATTGTGGAGACGAGTGGGGTTTCTTTCACCGCTTTCCAGCTGAGGGGAGCGACATATCAGTGATGGCATGCCTATGAGATGAGTAGTCCAGACGAGGCAGCCTCACTCACTTGGACTCAGTTTTCAGTTTTTGCGTGAGTATGTCCCTCAGAGCCTCAGGGATGCTTGGCACGCAGAGTTTGAGCAGCTGCGTCAGGGTTCTATGACTGTGTCGGAGTATGCAGTCCGTTTTAGTGAGTTAGCTCGACATGCACCAGCTTTGGTTGCTACAGTCAGAGAGAGGGTTCGTCGCTTCATTGAGGGACTCCACCCCAGTATTCGGACCAGTATGGTCAGAGAGTTAGAGATGGATATCACTTATTAGCAGGCAGTGAGTATTTCCAGAAGGGTGGAGGGAATGTTTTCCCGGGATAGAGAGGAGAGATAGGCCAAGAGGTCTCGAGAGACTGGTCATTATTCAGGAGCTCGTGCACCAACAACACGCTATGGTAGGGGTTTTGTGTGTCGCCCTGTTCATTCAGCTCTTCCAGCAGCCAGCGGTGTCCCAGCTCCTCCTAGACCTCAAGATCCCTATTATGCACTGCCAATATCAAGTATGCCTCTAGCTTGAGGTGCTATTACCAGCCAGTCCAGCAGGCCAGGTCCGAGTCATTCTCAGCCGCCGCATCCTCCGGGGGGTTGTTTTCAGTGTGGTGACACTCGTCACATGGTTAGAGATTGCCCAGATCTAGGAGGGGTGTATCTTTATAGACTAATCAGCCACCACGTGATCCACCGGGTCCTCCGGCTATTCTTCCAACCCCAACTGCCACTCCACCTTCGCAGGAAGCGCGAGGCGGAGGTCGGGGAGGTAGAGGTCGCCCTATAGGGGGAGGCCCGGCTAGGTACTATGCCCTTCCAGCCCGTTCAGAGGCCATCTCTTCAGATTCAGTCATCACAGGTATTGTCCCTATCTGCCATAGAGATGCATCAGTATTATTTGACCCAGGCTCTACGTATTCATATATGTCTTCTTATTTTGCTCCACATTTGGGGATATCTCGGGATTTTTTGAGTTCCCCTGTTTATGTATCTACTCCTGTGGAGATTTTCTTGTTGTGGACCGTGTATATCGGTCATGTTTGATTGCTCTTAGTGGTTTTGAGACCAGAGCCGATTTGTTATTACTCAGTATAGTAGATTTTGATGTCATCTTGGGCATGGACTGGTTGTCATCCCATTATGCTATTCTTGATTGTCACGCTAAGACCGTGACACTAGCTATGCCAGGCTTACCGAGATTAGAGTGGAGAGATATCTTAGAGTATACTCTCCGCAGGGTCGTTTCATTTCTTAAGGCTTAACAAATGGTTGAGAAGGGGTGTGATGCGTATTTGGCCTATGTGAGAGATGTCAATATTGACACCCCTACAGTTGAGTCAGTCCCAGTAGTGAGGGACTTCCCTGATGTATTTCCAGCTGATCCTCCGGGTATGCCGCCCGATAGAGATATTGATTTCGGCATTGATTTGTTGCTGGGCACTAAGCCCATTTATATTCCTCCCTACCGTATGGCTCCTCCTGAGTTGAAGGAGTTGAGGGAGCAGTTGCCGGAGTTTCTTGATAAGGGTTTCATCAGGCCCAGTGTATCACCTTGGGGTGCTCCGGTCTTATTTGTAAAGAAAAATGATGGTTCTATGCGTATGCGTATTGATTATCGGCAGTTGAACAAGGTTACAGTGTAGAACATGTATCCTTTGCCTCGCATTGATGATTTATTTGATCAGTTACAGGGTGCCAAGGTGTTTTATCGGAATTGACTTGAGTTCTGGCTATCATCAGTTGAAGATTCGGGAGCCGGATATCCCGAAGACTGCCTTCAGGACCAGATATGGTCATTATGAGTTTCTTCTCATGTCATTTGGGCTGACCAATGCCCTATCAGCCTTTATGCATTTGATGCATAGTGTGTTCCGACCTCATCTTGATTCCTTCTTCATTGTTTTCATTGACGACATCCTAGTATATTCCCGATCTCGGGAAGATCATGAGCAACACTTGAGGACCGTGCTTCAAACTTTGAGGGAGAAGAAATTGTATGAAAATTTTTCTAAGTGTGAGTTCTAGCTTGATTCAGTGGCATTCTTGGGCCACATAGAATATTTTGATGGGATCAAGGTGGATCCGAAGAAAGTGGAGGCAGTGCAGAGTTGGCCTAGACCGTCATTAGCTACGGAGATCCGTAGTTTCCTTGGTTTGGCAGGATACTACCGTCGCTTTGTAGAGGGATTTTCATCTATTGCGGTACCTATGACCAGACTGACCCAGAAGGGTGCTCTGTTCAGGTGGACGGAGGAGTGTGAGGAGAGCTTTCAGAAGCTCAAGACAGCTTTGACCACAGCCCCAGTGTTAGTATTGCGAAATCAACCAGCAGAGTCCAAACTTCAGCAACTTCTCCAATTCAATTCTATGTCTGTTAACCTCCCGAAATCAACCCGAGGCCATCTAGACCTCAACCAAACATGCCAAGAAGTCCCATAACCTCATATGAACCTAGTCAAACCTTCAAATCACCTCAAACAACATAAAAAACACGAATCACACCCCAATTCAAGCCTAATGAACTTTGAAACTTCCAAATTCTACAAATGATGCTGAAACCTATCAAACCACGTCCGATTGACCTCAAATTTTCCACACAAGTCAGAAATGACACCGCAAACCTAATCCAACTTCTGGAAATCCAATCCGACCCCAATATCAAAAATTTCACCCGGGTCAAGCTTTCCAAAATTCCAACTTTCTCCATTTCAAGTCTAATTCTACTAGGGACCTCTAAATCACAATCCGGACACGCTCCTAAGTCCAAAATCACTCAATGGAGCTAATAGAACCATCAAAACTCGAATCCGGGGTCGTTTACACATAAGTCAACATCCGGTCAACTTATCCAACTTAAGCTCTCAATTGTGAGACTGTGTCTCAGTTCATTTCGAAATCCTTCCAGACCCGAACCATTTACACCGATAAGTCATAAAATAACAGTAAAGCATATAATGAGCAGAAAATGGGAGAATGTGTATACAACTCTCGAAACGACCGGCCGAGTCATTACATCCTCCCCCTCTCAAAAAAATATTCGTCCTCTAACGGGTCTGGAAACATACCTGGATTCTCAAATAGGTGTGGATATCTGTTCCACATCTCCCGCTCGGTCTCCTAAGTAGCCTCCTCAACTGGCTGACCTCTCCATTGCACCTTCACTGAATTTACATCCTTTGACCTCAACTTCCGAACCTGCCAACCCAAAATAGCCACCGGCTCCACATCATAAGTCAAATCACCATCTAGCTGAATCGTGCTGAAATCCAAAACACGAGATAGATCACCAACATACTTCTGGAGCATAGAAACATGAAATACTGGATGCACACCCAACAAACTAGGTGGCAAGTCAAGCTCGTAAGCCACATCCCCAATCCTCCAAAGTAACTCAAATGGCCCAATGTATCGAGGGCTCAACTTCCCTTTCTTTATGAACCTCATAACACCCTTCATGGGTGAAACCTTCAGCAGACCGTTCTCCCCAACCATGTAAGCAACATCACAGACCTTCATGTCAGCATTACTCTTCTATCTGGACTGCGTCGTGCGAAGCCGCTCCTGAATTAATTTAACCTTGTCCAATGCATCCTGAACCAAGTCAATGCCCAAAAGCCTAGCCTCCCCCAGCTCAAACCATCCCACCGGATATCTACACCATCTCCCATACAAAGCCTCATACGGAGCCATCTGAATGCTCGATTAGTAGCTGTTGTTGTAGGAAAACTCCACGAGTGGCAGAAACTGATCCCAAGAACCCCTAAAATCAATTACATAAGTGTGTAGTATGTACACAGTATCTGAATAGTGCGCTCTTACTGTCCGTTCATCTGAGGGTGAAATGATGTGGTCAACTCAACTTGGGTGCCCAACTCTCGCTGTGAATTATGTACCTCAATCAGAAATAATGGACACTGGCACACCGTGAAGTTTGACAATCTCTCAGATGTAAATCTCAGCCAATCGCTCCAAAAAGTAGGTAGTACCAACTAGAATGAAGTGCACAGACTTGGTCAGCCGATCAACAATCACCCAAATAGCATCGAACTTCCTCGAAGCCCGTGGGAGCCCAACTACAAAGTCCATGGTGATCTGCTCCCACTTTCACTCTGGAATCTCTATCCTTTGAAGCAAACCACCCGGTCTCTGATGCTCATACTTCACCTGCTGACAGTTAAGACACCGAGCTTGAAACCCCACTATATCTTTCTTCATTCTCCTGCATCAACAATGCTGCCTCAAGTCCTGATACATCTTCGCGGCACCTGGATAAATGGAATAGACGAACTGTGAGACTCCTTAAGGATCAACTCACGTAGCCCATCCATATTGAGCACACAAATCTGACCCTGCTTCCTCAATGTCCCATCAATGCAATATATGAGAAACCTTCCATGAAACGACGATAATAACCAGCCAAGCCGAGAAAGCTTTGAATCTCCATAGCCGAGGACGGTCTGGGCCAACTCTAAACTGCCTCTATCTTCTTCGGATCCACCTGAATACCCTCATCGGCCACCACGTGTCACGAATGCCACTGAAATGAGCCAAAACTCACACTTGGAGAACTTGGCATAAAGCTTCTCCTCCCTCAACCGCTGTAATACAATCCTCAAATGCTGGGCATGCTCCTCCTAGCTACAAGAGTACACCAGGCTATCATCAATGAACACTATAAAAAACGAGTCGAGATAAGGATGAAACACACTGTTCATCATATGCATGAACGTTGCTGGGGCATTGGTCAGCCTAAAATACATCACAAGAAACTCATAATGGCCATAACGGGTCCTGAATGTTGTCTTTAGAATATCCGATACCTGAATCTTTGACTGGTGATACCCAGACCTCAAATCAATCTTGGAGAACACCCTCGCTCCTTGAAGCTGGTGAAACAAATCATCAATACGCGGAAAATGATACTTGTTCTTGATTGTAACTTTGTTCAAATGCCTGTAATCAATGCGCATCCTCATATTACCATCCTTCTTCTTCACGAACAGAACCAGTGCACCCCAATGTGACACACTAGGCTGAATAAACCCCTTATCAAGGAGTTTTTGAAGTTACTCCTTCAATTCCTTCAACTCAGCTAGTGCCATACGATACGGTGAAATAGAAATGGATGAGTGCCCGACACCAAGTCAATATAAAAGTCAATATCCCTGTCGGGCGGCATGCCCGACAGGTTTGCAGGAAACACATCCAGAAACTCCCGCACCACTAGAACAGAATCAATAGTGGGATCGCACTGACATCCCTTACAAAGACTAAATAAGATAAACAACCTTTCCCAACCATCCGCTGGGCCTTCAAATACGAAATCACTCTGTTGGGAACATAGTCTATAGAACTGCTTAACTAAATCCTCAGCAACTCCAGCATCGCCAATGCCACGGTCTTAGCGTGACAATCTAGAACATCATGGCATGGAGATAACCAATCCATACTTAAGATCACATCAAAATCGACCATACTGAGCAATAGGAGATCAACTCTAGTCTCCAGACTCCTAATAGTCACTACGCACGATCGATATACATGGTCCACAATAATAGTATCGCTAGAGACATAAATCGATGGAACTAAGGACTCATAGGGCATATCCAGATAATGGGCAAAATTTGATGAGACATACGAATAAGTGGAACCAGTGTTAAATAATACAGAGGCATCCATGTGGCAAACTAGGATAATACCTGTGATCACTGCATCTGAAGAAATGGCATCTGGTCTAGCGGGAAGATCATAGAATCGGGTCTGGCCGCTACCTGATCGGTCTCCCCCTCTAGGACGACCCTAGCTGATTGAGCCCCACCCTTAGCTGGCTGAGAGGGTGGTGTAGCTGCTGGTGCTGGTGCCATCGGTCGAGAACTCTACTGTGGAGTACCACTCAACAACCTAAGGCAATCTCTCTTGATATGACCAAAATCTATGCACTCAACACAACCCCTCCTTTAATAGAATCGATGCTCCTGATACCTCGAGGAACTACCCGTATAAACCTGAGCAGACGAGGCATGATGAGAAATCTGCACTGGTAGTGCATTTAATGAAGATTGGCCTGAGGGAGCACTGCAGGAACCGTGGCTAACTGATGCACCACGATGAGCTGGTCAAGGCGTCTGAGCATGCCTGTAAGGACGACGCCTGCAGTGGTGGAACTGACCCTCGGAAGGAACACCACTACAACCACCTGAACCACGAGGCCTCTTGGCCTCCCTCTCTACCTGCTCTTGTATGCGGACCATCTCTATATGTCGAGAAATATCAACCACCTCATCAAAAGTAGCACCGGATACACTCTCTCGAGTCATAAGCAATCGCAGCTGATATGTGATGTCATCAATGAACGTCCTGATCCTCTCCCTGTCGGGGGAACCATCCAAATTGCCTGACGGGACAACTCAGAAAACCTTATCCCGTAACTGCTCAAACTATCTAACGTAACTGCTCAAACTATCTATGCAGCTCCTCTCTGCCAGACTGTGGCACGAATTTCTCCAAGAAGAGAACAGAGAACTCCTGCCAAGTAAGTGGTGCTGCACTGACCGACCTGCATCTCTCATAAGCCTCCCACCATCTGAAAGCAGCCCCAGAGAACTGAAAAATAGTGAACGGGACCCCACTGTTCTCTAGAATACCCGTTGTCCGAAGCATTTAGGCGGACTTATCCAGAAGGCCATGAGCATCCTCTGACTCGGCACCACTAAAGAGATGGAGATCGAAGTCTCTCAATCTCTCAAGTCTATTTTGCTCATCATCAACCATAACGGGGACCATTGGGGCCTGAAAAGCTGTAGCTGGCTGGACTGGTAGGGCCCCCGGTGTTTGGAGTCCCTGTATCACCTGCTTTAGTGACGGGCGGTGGGAACCTGGGTACCTCCCCCATCCTGAGAAGTGGCTGCTGCGGCCGAAACAGATATCGCCTGAGCAAGATTGGTACACACAGTTAGAGTCTGAGATAAGGCCTACTGAAGGCCTGGAATCACAATAGGTACAGCTGGTGCCTGAGCTGGCCCCACTAGCTCAATCGTATCTTGTACTTGCTTCCGAGCTTGAGCTACTGGTGGGTCTGCAGGTGTATGAGCTGCGCCTCTCCCCTACCACAGACTCTACCGCTACCTCAACCTCTCGTGTCCCTAGCTGGTGGTACTGGTGGCCATCCATCCTGCCCAGTAGTACGTGACCTCACCATCCGTGAGAGAATAGAATACCAGAAGTTTAGTTACCAAATCAATAGATTCGCACGACAAGAATTCAAGAATGTGAAGTTTCCTAAGGGTTCAACAGCCTCTCGAAGATAATCACAGACGTCTTCGTATTGATCCGCAAGGCTCTACTAAACCTGCTCATGACTCGTGAGACCTATGTAACCTAGGCTCTGAAACCAACTTGTCACAACCCAAAAACTAACCCCCGTGATGGCGCCTATCGTGGAACTAGGCAAGCTACTACTTAACCATCTCAACACAGTAAAAAAACTTTGAATTATACAAAAGCAGTTAATATTTAAGAAACCTTTTAACGTAAAAATAAATCCGCAACGAAATACAAATCTCTCCCAAAATTGGGGTGTCACAGAGTACATGAGAATCTAAGTGTCACAAGTCTGAAATACACTTCCCAACATAGTCCGAAACTAGAAGCAATGAAAAGAAAAGATAGAGAAGGAGAAAAACAAGGGCTACGAATGTCGGGCAGCTACCTTGAGGTCTTTAAAGATCAGCTGCTCAAGGTATCAACACCGGCTATGTCCGAGAACACCTGGATCTTCACACGAAGTACAGGGTGTAGCTTGAGTACAACCAACTCAGTAAGTAACAATACTAAATAAAGGACTGAAGATAGTGACGAGCTACACAATTATAGTTCATTTCCAGTAGTTTCAACAAGGAAAAATAGACGTGCTTTCAAATCCGGCAATTTAAGTCAAATCAGTTTATAAAAGCCAAAATCAAGGAAAAAACCGGATATAATGTCTCTCAGAAGTTCAAACAGTGATATATGGCAGTTATGTGCAACAACAATGAAAGAAAATACAACCTCTCAGGGAAACAATCACTCAAACTTCCTCAATAGCTCATCACTTGGCACTCAACTCTCAGCACTCGCACTCAATAGGTATCTGCGCTCACTTATAGTTCATTTTCAGTAGTTTCAACAAGGAAAAAAAGACATGCTTCAAATCCGGCAATTTAAGTCAAATCAGTTTATAAAAGCTAAAATCAAGGAAAAAATCGGATATAATGTCTCTCAGAAGTTCAAACAGTGATATATGGCAGTTATGTGCAACAACAATGAAAGAAAATACAACCTCTCAGGGAAACAATCACTCAAACTTCCTCAATAGCTCATCACTTGGCACTCAACTCTCAGCACTCGCACTCAATAGGTATCTGCGCTCACTTATAGTTCATTTTCAGTAGTTTCAACAAGGAAAAAAAGACATGCTTCAAATCCGGCAATTTAAGTCAAATCAGTTTATAAAAGCTAAAATCAAGGAAAAAATCGGATATAATGTCTCTCAGAAGTTCAAACAGTGATATATGGCAGTTATGTGCAACAACAATGAAAGCAAATACAGCCTCTCAGGGCAACAGTCACTCAAACTTCTTCAATAGCTCATCACTTGACACTCAGTTCTCAACACTCGCACTCAATAGGTACCTACACTCACTAGGGGTGTACAGACTCTGGAGGGGCTCCTGCAGCCTAAGCGCTATACTCCGTAGGGACAACTCACGTGTTGCACGTACAACTCATGTGCTATAGTATCATATCAGGATTCGCACGGATACCTCACGTGCCACACGAATAATTCACGTGATATAGATCTTATCAGTATCCGCACGGACAACTCACGTGCCATGGTATCAATACCTCACAATCAGGCCCTCGGCCTCACTCAGTCATCAACCTCTCTAGTCTCACGGGCTCTCAGTAATCAATCAAAATTGGCCCAAAACAAAAATAATATAATGTATCAACAAGGAATAACAGAGACTGGGGTATAATATACAAGTAAGAATACGATGAGTACAAGTAGCAATAAACATGAAGATTCTATTATTATCATGACCTCTGTGGGTCTCTGCAGTACCAACACATAGCCTAAACATGATTTATTGTCAAAAATCTATAACCCATGGAGAGCATATAGCTGACAATAAGTTATTCAACTTTGTAGTTCCACAGAATGGAACAAGTCACAGTTTCCACGGTGCATTCCCATACGCCCATCACCTCCAAAACAATCACATAACATATAATCCGGGTTTCATACCCTCAGAACCAGATTAAGAACTGTTACTCACCTCAATCCGAGCCAAAATCTACTCCAATACGCCATTGCGTAACTCAGCCTCCGAATTTCCTGAATCTATCCACAAGCAGTACAATACAATCAATATGGGCTAAAGGAATCAATTCCACAAGAAAAATATGAAATTATGAATTAAAATCTGAAATTGGCTTCACGACGGCCCCCGAGCCCATGTCTTGAAATCCAACCAAAGTCACTAAACTTGAAAGCCCATTTGATCACGAGTTCAACCATATCAAATTTGTTAAAACTCGACATCAAATCGCCACTCAAATCCCCAAAATCAACTATCCAAATGCCTAGCATCAAACCCCCAAATTTCACCTAAAAACATAACAACTAGGTGGGAAAATCAATCGAGAACCAAATATATTGAATAAAAATGAACACCAGGAACTTACCTCAAGAATCTCTTCAAAAACCCTCTCAAAGATCTCCAAAATCCGAGCTCAAAATGTTAGAAATGGTGAAATTTTGGACCCTTCGCTTATATAGGTTCTTCCCAGTTAGACCGCACTTGCGGTGCCAAAATCTGATTATGCAGTCCCGATTTTATGGTGGAAACTCCGCTTGTGCGGAAGTCACTTAACTTCCCTGGGCTCGCACCTGTGCTCCACGTCTCGCACCTGCGGAGGCGCTTCTGCGGCCAACGATTCGCTTCTACGGAAACCACTAATCCCAGCTCCCCCACTCTTGCGACTCCTAATCCGCATCCGCAATCGTAGGTGCGGACAACCCATCGCTCCTGCGATCTCTGCTGGCCTCCATCAATTCTGCACCTGCTCTCCACCTACCGCACCTACAGCCTAAACCCCGAACCAACTACCCCGACAAGTCATAACAACAGTAAAGCACAAAATAAGCAGAAAATGGGGGAACATGGCTATAAATCTCAAAACGACCGGACGAGTCATTACATCGATCATGTTATACTATGATTGCTATTATTTTTCATGATATTCATAACATACAAGTATTGTATTGGTACACTATATAGTATACAATGTGTAATATTGAATTATTGTATAATATGAATGTAACGATCCAGCCGGTCACTTTGAGTATTTTAGCCTTGTTTCCCCTAATTTATGCTTTAGTAATGTGTTTTTGTAGTTACGTGACTTGTTGGGTTGATTAGTTTGGTTTCGGGGAGGTTACAGAGTGAATTGGGATACTTAGTCCCAAGGTTGGAAGCTTAAGTTGAAAGAGTGAACCGAAGTTTGACTTTTGTACAGATGACTCCAGAATGGAGTTTTGATTATTTCAACAACGTCGTATGGTGATTTTAGACTTAGGGGTATATCCGAATTTGGATTTGGAGGTCTGTAGGTTGATTTGAAGCTTTTTGGCGTAAGTTGGAGGTTTGAAAGGTTGAGAAGTTTGACCGAGAGTTGACTTTGTTGATATGAAGTTAGGATTCTGGTTTTGGAAGTTGGAATAAGATCATTCTGTCATTTAGGACTTGCATGCAAAAATTGAGGTCATTCAGAGTTAATTTGGTATGGTTCGCCTTGAGTTTTGGAAGTTGAATGTTCATTCGTTCATTAGGTTTGAATTGGGGTGCGATTAATGATTTTGATGTTGTTTTGTATGATTTAAGGCCTCGAGTAGGTTCGTGTTGTGTTTTGGGATTGGTTGGTATGATTGGACGGGGTCTCGGGAGCCTCAGGCGTGTTTTAAATGGGCTTCATACCATTTCCATCATGTTGGGACGACTAATTTTGTGCTTTGGTTTCTTCTTTGCGATCGCGAAGAGGATATCGTGATGGCGGAAGGTAAGCTGTTGGTAGGGTGATTACTCATTGCGAACGCATGAGTATTGCCGCGTTCGCATAGTAGAGAGGGACCAGCCGGTGCATCAGGCCTTAATCCTTCGCGTTCGCAGAAGAGGGAACGCGTTCGCGTAGGCATGACAGTGTTAGTCATCGCTTTCGCGACCTGGTTGTCGCGTTCACATAGAAAGTTTTGGCAGCTTTGCGAGTTCGTTCTTCGTGATCGCGAATGCATTTTTGTGAGTGCGAAGGGTATGCCTGCGCAGACTTTAACTACTCCATTTTTCGAGGATTTTTGTCATCTTAACATATTTTGAGTTGTGGAGCTCAATCTAGGGTGATTTTGGATAGGTTTTCATTGCAATTGAAGAAGTAAGTGATCTTTACCCACTTTTGTTGATAGATATTGATTATCCATTGATTATTACACCTAGACTATATGGATTTAAGGTGAAATTTGGGGATTTTAGGCTATGTTATTGGAGAGTGAGATTTGATGATTTGGGGGTCGATTTGTGGTTAGGATTTGATGAAACTAGTATGGTTGGGCTAGCAATTGAATGGATGTTTGGAACTTGAAAGTTTGATCGAGTTACGAGGTGTGATCCCGGGGTTGACTTTTTGATTTGAGTTAAAGATCTTAGTTTTATCTTGGAATAATTTCCTATGGATTTTATTGTTGTTATTAAGTTGTTTTGGTTAGATTCGAGCCGTCTTGAGGTTGATACATGCGAAAAGGACTTGTTAGGTGAGTGATTTGGCTTGCTTGAGGCAAGTATCTTATCTAAACTTGGTTGAGGCACTAGTTGCCTGAATTATTTATGATAGCATTGTGCTATGTGTGGCACATATGTGTGGGATTGAGACTATATGCGTGCATCAGGGTACTACTTCATGCTCGGGATAATTCTTAGGCTATGATATGCCTTGATTTAATTGCTAAGTTTTATACTATGTTGTATCTCCTATTTGTACCCTTTATGTGAGCTATTTTTTTACCGCATTTGAGGTTACGTTGAGGTTATTCTCCTGATTGAACCTGATAAACTGCTATTTCATGATGAAATTTTCTGATTGAGTTGTGATAACACACATTGCACATGCCTACACTATACCATGTCATTTATACCAGTTCAGGAGTATGAAACTTGATATTCATTGATCATGTACATGTATTCTTGTATATCTGCTTTTTGTGTGATATGATCTGGACCGGTAGCCTATGACCATGCTAGACAGATTGTGATTATTGGCACGTGAGTTGTCCGTGCGGATCCAAATGCTGATATTATTGGCACGTGAGTTGCCCATGCGGTTGATATTATTAGCACATGAGTTGTCCGTGCAGCGTGTAGATATGGATGCATCCCCCTAGCGTCACCCTCTCATGTGCCTTCTTGATAGTGTACATGCAGAGTTGATATTCACCTGATTAGTGGTTTGGTAATGTATTGAAAATTCTGAGGAAAATCTGGCCAGTGTTGTTTGGTTATTGTATTTCATCTTTACTTGCAATTTTCATGATTGTTTACCTGAATTACTTGCACATCATCTTTATATGACGAATCATTGCCAGAGCAGAGTACTTGAGTAAATGTGTGCACCAAGGTGATTTTATCCGTAATTTTATGATTTGATCATATTGCTCTTTTGTACTTGTTGAATTTATGAATTGTGCAGGTTGTAGCGAGTATCATTTATAATTCTTATTTTTAATACATCGTTGAGGTTAGTTGTGTTACTTGCTGGGTACATGGGGTCGGTTATACTTATATTACACTCTGCACTTAATTGTGTAGATCCAAGTGTCAGACCCAGTCACGAGTAGCAGAGTTCTTGCTTGCTAAGCTGTACGAGAGACGTCTCTTTCTATTTGTATTGTTGTCTTTATTTTTTACAGTGTTGTTATTAGCCTTGCAGATTTGTATTTCTATTTTAGAACTCATGAATCCGTATTTACCAGTTCTGGAAGATTTATCATGTATTGACGTTATTATGCCATATTAAGGTTTAGACATGTTAATTCTGTCATTTCTGCTATTATAGTTCATTACTTGTCACGACCCCAATTTCTCTCCGTAAAATATTGTGACGGCACCTAGTCTCTAAGATTAGGTAATCCTAACAAGCATGGAATAATTGAAATAATAATATAAAATCTCAAAATGTCAGCAACTGTATAAATTAAAAAAACTGTAACTCAACTTGTATACCACTCCCAAAACCCAGTAGATATAAGTCACAAGCTCTAGATACAATGTTGCAAATATCCTAAACATCACTCTCTATCAAAACATAAAGAAACAAGGAATAGATGGGATAAAAGGGGACTCCGAGGCCTGCAGACGCACCATGAAGTCTCGAAGCAGCAACATAACACTCTAATATTGAGGCTGATAGGATGTACCTTGATCTGCACAAAAACATGTGCAGAAGCATAGTATGAGTACACCTCAATGGTACCCAGTAAGTGCAAGCCTAACCTCGGTAGAGTAGTGACGATGTCAGGTCAGACCCATGCTGGGAATAATAAGAAACAAAGCAGAAGATATAATGATATAATAAAATGACAGGGAATTGTAGCAATAAGAATTTACGGAAGGTAACAACACGAAATCAAAGAAGACAAATACAAAGCGTACGTTAGTAAGAATCTTATAAGTTAAGGAACAATAACAACAAACAATACAACAAATATAGAAAATCAACAGGGGCACTCCCGATGTACCGCCTCGTAGTCCCAAAAGTAAATATCTCACAATCTTTCCTTATACCACACATGTGTATCAATAATCACAACGACACTACAAAAACCTCGTGCAAACAATAACAACCGCACTCCAGAAACCTCGTGCAAACAATAACAACCACACGGCAGAAACCTCGTTCCACTATAACAATCCGCACGACAGAAACCTCGTGCCACAATAACAACCTACACGACAGATACGTCGTGCCACAACCAAACAATCACCTCAACAATATTCATGAAAACCAAAACATAACAATTGAAACAATGATATTTCAAGCAAAGAATCCCATAGTTAAATACTGAATACGGAATCAAGGAAGCAGGTAATTCAACTAAGATGGTGTACAAATTGCAAATAAGAGATAAGATACGTAGACATGTGAAATAGGCTAAACATAATGACTACACATGCTAGAGTAACTCAATTAAGGAAATAAAAGGAAACTACTTAGCAAAAACCAGATTTTCAACATTTATCCCGAGTACGCACTCGTCACCTCGCGTACACGGCCTTAACATATTGCAAATTACCATAACAGTACCAAATCCTAAGGGAAATTCCCTCCCACACAAGGTTAGACAAGTCACTTACCTTAAACCTCGCTCAATCAATCAATAAGAAGGTCTTTCCCTCGACTTTCCGACCCCGAACGGCTCGAATCTAGCAAAAAATAATTACATACTATAAATATAACTATAGGAAACTAATCTAAATAATGAAATTATGATTTTTGCAAGAACTATAAAATCGACCCAAAAAGTCGACCCGAGCACACGTCTCGAAACCTGACAAAAATTATAAAATCCGAACCCATTCGATATTGAGTCCAACCATACAAGAATTATTCAAATCTGATCCCATTCGCCTTTCAAAACTCAAGAATTTGGTCTAAGAACTTTACACCTTTTTCCCCAAAATTTTCAACCCAAATCCTTAGATAAGTGAAGAAATCTAAGATAGATTAGTGGAATTTAATAAAAAATGAGTTAGAAATCTTATGTCACGACCCAAATCTTCCTCCGTAAGATGTCGTGACGGCACCTAGTCTCTACGACTAGATAAGCCTAACAGTTTGCGAAATAAACAAAATGAAAGCAGTTAACAACTAACTTCAACAAATAACTATATAACTGACAAAAACACCGCTTAACATGTACAAGTAACCCAACACTCGAGTATAACGACATTTCCCAAAACCCTGTATTCAGAAGTCACAAGCTTCTAGGAGATAACTAAGTGTCTTTTACATCAAAGTCTAAGGAGAATACAGAAAGAAAAGAACATAAGAGGGAACATAGGGGGATTCCGAGGTCTGCGGATGCTGCAAATATACCTTGAAGTCTCCATAGCAGCAACAAGTACTCTCAGCTAATAGCGGGGCGGGTACAAGGTACCTGGATTTGCACACAAAAATATGTGCAGAAGAGTAGCATGAGTACACCACAACGGTACCCAGTAAGTGCCAAGCCTAACCTCGGTAGAGTAGTGATGAGGTCAGGTCCGGGCCCTACTGGGATATAATAATAAGACGGAAGATATAATAACATGAAGAAAGATCGAGAATTTAACAAAAAGATATCACGGAGAAATAACAACATAGCACAATGAGATAAACAACAGGGGCGCTCCCGAGATACTGTCTCGTAGTCCCAAAAGTGAATACTTAACAAAGGATCTCCCGAGATACTGTCTCGTAGTCCCAAAAGTAAATATGCAAGGAGATCTCTCGAGGTACCGCCTCGTAGTCTCAAAAGTAAATGTACATGGGGATCTCCCGAGGTACCGCCTCGTATTCCCAAAAGTAAATATGTAGTCCTGAGGTACCGCCTCGTAGTACAAAAAGTAAACACACAACTCGAATCGATGGAAAACAACAATTAACAGCATGAATTCTACAGTTAAGGCTGATACAAATCAAGGAAAAACAGGAATTCAATTAAACATACTACACATACTTCAAATAAGCATTTAAGACACGTAGGCATGAGACATTAGACTAAACATGATAACTACACATGCTGGTATAACTTAATAAAGATGTAACATGCTACTACTCAGTGAAAAAATGGATTTTACAACAATTAGCCCGTGTACGCACTCGTCACCTTGCGTACACGATGCTCACATATCACAGAAGTATCACATCGGTACCAAATCCTAAGGGATTTCCCACACACAAGGTTAGGCAAGCCACTTACCTCGAGCCAAGCTCAATCAATCAACAAGAATGCCTTTTCCTCGACTATCCGACTCTGAATGACCCAAATCTAGCCAAAAACAATTACATACCATAAATACAACTATAATAAACTTATCTAATTAATGAAATCAAGACTTTTAACAAGAATTTCAAAAATCACCCCAAAAAGTCAACCCGGGCCACGTCTCGGAATTGGGTAAAAGTCACCAAATATGAGCACCCATTCAACCTCGAGTTCACCCATACCAAAATTACTCAAATCCGATACCAAAATATCAATCAAAATCCTAAAATTCGATTTAAGAACTTTCCAACTTTTCCCCAAATTTCTCAACCCAAAACCTTAATTAAATGATAAAATTAATGATGGATTAGTGGATATTAATCAAAAACAAATCAATAATCCTTACCCAAATGTTTTCTCTGAAATCCCCTCAAAATTTCGCCTCAATCCGAGCTCTCAATGTCCCAAAGTAAAAAATGGGATCAAACCCTCGAAATTTAATCTTTTTGGCCCAGTTAAACCGCATATGCGGACCAAATTCCTCTTCTCCGTTACCGCTTTTGCGGTGAATAAGCCATACTTGCGGAGTTCACTTAAACTCCCAGGTATCGCACCTGCGCACAACACCTCCGCATATGCGGATGCGCTTCTGCGCTCAAACGTCCGTTCTGCGAGAAACTTGGCCACCTCAACTTCCTCACCTATTCCGCTTCTGCGATCACACCTCCGCTTCCGCGGCTTACATGTAGCACCTACGACCACTGGACATACTCATCATCCCCGGATCTGCAATCTCATGCTTGCTTCTGCGAGCTCGCACCTATGGTCAATCCCATTGCAGGTGCGATGGCACCGACATTAGCCCCGCATCAACCATTTCTCTAAGTCCAAAATAAATCCGATAATGATCCAAAACACACCCGAGGCCCCCCAGACCTCAAACGAATATACCAACAAGTCTCAAAACATCATACGAACTTAGTCGAGCCTTCAAATCACATAAAAAAAATGCTAAAAACATGAATCGCACCCCAATTCAAGCTTAATGAACTTTGAAACTCCAAACTTCTACGACTGATGTCGAAGCCTATCAAAACACGTCCGATTGATCTCAAATTTTACACACAAGTCATAATTGACATTACAGACCTACTCTAACTTCCGAAATTGGAATCCAACCCCGATATCAAAAATTCCACTTCCGATAAAACTTCCCAAAAATTTAATTTTTCGCCATTTCAAGCCTAATTCAGCTACAGACCTCCAATTCACAATCCGGGCACGCTTCTAAGTCCAAAATCACCCAGCGGAGCTAACAAAATCGATAAAAATCCAATTCGGAGTCTTCTTCACACAACTCCAACTACGGTCAAAATCCTAGAACTTAAGCTTCCGTTTTAGGGACTAAGTGTCCCAAATCACTCTGAAACCAAAAACAAAACCTCACGGCAAGTCACATAAACAGAAAAGATATAGGGAAAGCAATAAATAAGGGATCGAGGCTAACACACTCAAAACAACTGCCCAGGTCGTTACATCTTACCCCAAGAATCCCTCTGAAAATCTCCCTAAGTATCGCCTAAATCCGAGCTCTCAATTCCAAATAGTGAAAAATGACATAAACCCTCGACTTTGGAATTTTAATCTGCTGCCCAGGCACTCCTACTTTGCGAACGTGGAAACTGCCTCGCGTTCACAAAGCACAAAAATGCTACTGGCCAACATTCCTCTTACGCGAACGCGAGGGTCCATTCGTGAACGCGGTGCAAACGATCCACCAGCTTTGCGATCGCGAAGCCCATTATGCGAACGCGTAGACCAAACACAGGAGTCCACCCAGGTTGCCTTGCCTCTTCACGAATGCGGATCCCTGTCCGCGATCGCAGTGCACAAGGACCTGCCCCTTCGCGAACGCATGGCCTCCTCCGTGAACGCGAAGGATAAAATTCCAGCAAAACTCAAACTACTCTACGCGAACGCGGGAGAATCATCGCGAACCCATAGAAGGACACCAGAACAGGGAAAAACTAATAACTTCAGAAATTCTTCAAGTTTTGAAATGCGCCGAACATGGTTTGAATCACACTCGAGGCCCCCCGGGACCTCAACCAATTATACCAATAATTCCTAAATCTTCATACGAACTTAGTCAAACCTTCAAATCACATCAAACAATGCTAAAACCACGAATTGTGCATCGATTCAAGCCTAATGAACTTCTGAGCTTTTAACTTCCACATCCGATGTTGAACCCTATCAAATCAAGTCCGATTGTCCTCAAATTTTGCACACAAGTGATAATTGACATTATGGACCTATTTCAACTTGTGGAATCGGAATGCGACTCCAATATTCAAAAATTCCACTCTCCGTCAAACTTCCCAAAATTCCACCAATTTTCAACTTTCGCCAATTAACGCCGAGATGACCTACGCACCTCGAAATCAACATCCGGCTTAAGACCAAAATCACCATACAGAGTTATTGAAATCGTCAAAACAATATTCTGGAGCCGTCTTCACACAAGTCAAACTACAACCAACTCCTATGACTTAAACTTCCATTTTTAGGGACTATGTGTCCTATTTCACTCTGAAACTCACCCGAACCCGACACCAAGTGCTCCGGCAAGTCAGATAACCACAAAATAAAGTAGAGGGAGCAATAAATAGGGGATCAGGGATAATATTCTCAAAATAATTATCCGGGTCGTTACATTACTGTTAGGTCCGACTTGCCTAGAATGTGTGTTAAGCCCATGACTGCTTGGGTTTTTGGGTCGTTACAATGATCAAATGGTATTCTCAGTATTATTGATATACTACATGGTATACCATGACTAATTTTGAATCATAGTATACATTGATTAGTGATATATTAAATGGTATTCTTAATATTCTTAGTATACCACATATTCGTATATCATGATTACTGTTGAAATAGTATATCGTGATTACCGCTTATGAAAAATCATGCGCATGCCACTGATGATTATTGTCTGATCATGGTATACTTTGTTTAAGTATGCTACATGATATTCTAATACTCTTCGTATACTACTTATTGGTATATCATGATTACTATTAATTCATGATATATCTTAATTATTGAATCATGCTATTGTGTGATTATTGGTGTATTAGATATTATTCAAAATATTCCTGGCATATTGTGTAGCATACCCTAATTACTGTTGAATTATAATATACTATGATTACTGATATATTAAATGGTAACATTCTTGGTATATTCAGAAAAGTAGTATACCAATATTATGTGGGAATGCCATTAACGACATTATACTCTAATGGGAATACCAGTAACCATGGTATACTCTATAGTATATCAACTCTAATTGGAATACCATTAACCATGGTATACTTTGTAGTATACCAACATTATGGGGGAATACCACTAACTATGATATACTATGTAGTATACTAACGCTACTGAGAACACCAGTAATCGTAGTATCCTCTGTAGTATACTAAGATTGGGAATAAGGGTATACCCCATAGTATACCAAGACCCATGGCAGTATCAATAAACATAGAATACTACATCGTATACTAAGACCCTTGGTAATACCTGTAATCGTGGTATATTTTGTAGTATACCAAAACTCCTATGAATACCAATAGTCGTGAGAATAGTGGCATACCAACAGTCTGTGGAGTACTAGTAATGATATACTATGTAGTATACCAAGACTATTTGGAATAACTGAAATAATGGTATTCTCTGTAGTAAAACAGTTGGATATGTTAGCAACTCATCACATTAGCTAAAAAAGAAACTGAAATGAAAGAAAGGAAACTGAGATTGATAAAATCAATATATTCCTTGAACTTTTATTCCAGAAAAGTATATATGAGTAATAATATTACAATAATCCATTTGTACTCTTAATTATTTTAGTATACTACACATTGGTATACCATAATTAACATAGTATACCGAATTTTAGGATTCACCACTTTAATTGGAAAGAACAACAAAAGGTAAAAAAGAGTGGCAAATTTTTATATTTAAAAAGAGCCTTAATTTCTTTACAAATTACAAAAAAAGTCATCTACAAATAAAGAATAAATAAATAAAAAGAGAGGGATACTGTAACTATCGGTAACTATAGTCGATTAATAATTGTCTAGAAAGTATTCTATTATTATTTTGAGGACTAAGTTATTTATCTAGAAAGGAAAAAAATAAAAATAAAAGTAGAATAAAGTGATACAAACTTTAACGGAGAAATTTTACTAAAAAAAAAAAATAATTATAAGAAAAAAAGAGATAGATGTTTTGAACTAACAAATTTTACTTATAAAAAATAAAATAAAAAATTTCTTAGAAAACTACAAAAAAAATTAATAGGTATTAAATAAAAAAATTCTAAGTATATAAAAAAGAGTAACATGATAACTGTCAGTAATCATAATCGACTACCAATTGTGTAGAAAGTATCCCAATATAAATTTTAGGACTCAGTTATTTATTTAAAATAAAAATAAAAATAAAAGTGAAATAAAGTCATAACAATTTTGGGCGGAGGAATTTTACTAAAAAATAATAATAAAAAAGAAAAAAAGTATATTTTGGACGGAGAGATTTTAGGGGCATATTTTGCTCTTTTTTTTATTTTTTATTTTTAAAAAGGAAAGCATTTTGGTCATTAAATTTTTTGAAAGGGGCTCTAAGTGTCATTTTCTCTATTTAATTCCCCCCTCCCCGATAATACAAATTCGTTTGACAAACTTTCTATTTTAGTTTACTTTTATATATTCTATTATAATCTTAATTATGATATAATATTGAATTCATAAAAGACTGTCACGATCCGAAATCCGAACCTCGAGACCGTGAACGTGCACTTGCAAGGCAAGCCAATATTGGTACACAACTATTCATTTTAAGCAAATTTTAAAAGCAGTTTATTAAGAAGCAAAGATGTAGAACCTCAAAATAAATATAATATACTCCAAATGTCGTCTAGTCTGATCCCGAAATCCGGTATCACAAGTACACGAGCTACTAAAAAAATATTACAACCAAGGTCTAAAATAAAAATACAATTGTCTGAATGAAATAAACAGTACAAAGAAATAAGAAGGGGATTTCAGAGTCTGCGAATGATATGCAACTCTACCTCAAGTCTCCGTTTAAGAATAGTCCGAGCGAGTCTCCACTAACCGCTGCTAGGACCAACACCAGAATCTGCACAAGAAGTGTAGAAGTATAATATGAGTACAACCAATCCTATGTACTCTGTAAGTGCCGAGCCTAACCTCGACGAAATAGTGACGAGGATATAAAAGGCTGTTACTATAAGCCTGTACGAGTAAAATTGAAATACTAGCAGAACAAAATTCAAGTGTTAACATGAAAACTTGAATATAAAATACATAACAGAGGGCCCCAAAATATCATCTACGCTCCATTCTGTCACGACCCGGAACTGCTAGGCAAGCCGACGTTAATAAAGTAATTAATCAATTTTTAACAATTAATACAAAGTAATGACATTAAAAGAGAAATACACTCCAAATGTAACACAATGAATAAAAGTAACGCGATGCTAGCTACTCCCAGAAATCTGGAGTCACAAGTACATGAGCAACTAGAAGTCTACAAATATAGTTTGAAATAAACACAACTGCTCGAATGAGATAAACAGTAAAGGTAGAAAATTAACTATACAATTTTAGATAATAAATGCAAGGGGGGAACCAATTTCACTTTAATTATAGTGCCATGATATCAAATTAAACTTTCAAAAATTTCCAACATCTTCAAAATAAACTATAAATATGAGACAAATAATTAAAAGTAATAATCTAACCTAAGCATGGAGAACAAAGTCAAATAAACAACTTAGAACAAAGTAATAATTCCACACCTGCATGCTTTAACCCAATAACAATTCATATGTACTCGTCACCTCACATAAATATTATTCTCACATATAATACACGTAGCGATTAAACCAACAAATCCTAATTGCTTAAGTTAAGATTAACCACGACACTTACCTCACTCCGCAATCAAATCAATGCTCAACTGCGGATTTTCCTCTAGAATTAGCCTCCAAACCAATCAAATCTAACCAAATATAGTTGAAATGATTCAAAATAGATTTTAGAAACTAGCCACGAGTGAAAAGGATTCAATCTTTAATTATTTTAGAAAAAAATCAACAAAAGTCACCCCCGGACCCGCTTGGTCAAAACTCGAGATTCGGACCAAAGCTCAATTACCCATTCACCCCAAGCCTGATTACGTAATTAGTTTCAAAATCCGACCTCAATTTGAGGTCTAAATATCGATCTCTCAAAATTCCCAATTTCTACCTAAATCCCTAATTTCTACCATGAAAAAGCTTACATTAAAGGTTAAAATCAATGGGTGTTTATGAAAATGTAAGAAAACAAGTTAAAAACTACTAACCAATGAAGTTGGGATGAAAAACCTCTTCCAAGTCTGTAACTACCCGGTCGATCGTTCTACGAGATTAGCCCCGTTTCCTCTGTTTCAGCTTTGTCATGTTTTAATTAACCTAATTTTGATGTGTTGGGTCGGTTGGTTTGGGTTCAAAGTGGTCGTGGTGAGAATTGAGACACTTAGTCTCTTAAATTAGCATAATAGATGGAAAAGTCAACAAGGAGTTGACTTATTGGTAAACGACCTCAAAACGTGGATTTTATGGTTCAGATAGCTTCATTAGGTGATTTGGGACTTAGGAGTGTGTTCTGAATGTGGTGTTGATGCCCGGAGTAGAATTAGGCTTGAATTGGCGAAATTGGGTTTTTGACAATTTCCGATCGGCAGTGAAAAATTAGCTATCGGGGTCGGAATGGAATTCCGGAAGTTGGAGTAGGTTCGTAGGGTCATATTGGATATGTTGCAAAGTTTCAGGTCATTCGGACGAGTTTTGGTTAGTTTCAGCATCGTAGATGATTTTTCGGAAGTTTTAGGATTCTTAGGCTTGAATCATGAGTCAAATTCGTGTTTCGATGTTATTTTGGGTGTTCCAAGGATTCGACTAAGTCCGGGTGATCACTTATGACTTGATTGTATTTTTGATTAGGGTCCCGAGGGGCTCGGGGTGATTTTGGATAGCCATCGGGGGATTTAAAGTTGGAAAATTACAGCAGAAGCTGTTGGTGTCAGGCTTCTGGTGTGGCCGCACCTGCGGAAGGGTAGCCGCAGGTGCGATACCGCAGGTGCAAAATTGGTCGGGTTGAAGGAAAGTCGCAGATGCGAGACCTGGACCGCACCTGCGAAGCCGCATGTATGGGTGGTTAATCACAGGTGCGGAAAATGGCCTTTTAAGTGAAACGCGCAGGTGCGCATCTGGGACCGCAGGTGCGAGAAAAGGACCGCAGGTGCGGTCATCGCTGGGCAGAACATATAAATAGGACCCTTAGCGATTTTTGGGTCATTCTTCCACCATTTCTACACGGGTTTGAAGCTTTTGAAGGGTTTTGAAGAGGGATTTCGAGAGTTCTTCATAGAGGTAAGGCTTTTGGACTTAAAACTCGTTTATATGTGATTAACGGACTGATTAGTGGTGAAATTGTGGGACATTAGTACCAAAAATTGGGTAATTAGGGCTTGTAATTAGAGACTTTAAAATGAGGATTTTAGGGGTCATTTGAGGTCCGATTTTGATGTTCTTGGTATGTATAGACTCAACGGAGGATGAGGATTCTTGTGATGTAAATTTTATCGGATTCCGAGATATGGGCCCAGGGGTCAGGTTTTGCCAATTTCGGGATTTTGGGTAATTTTTATAAATTTCGAATGGGTTTCGTTCCTTGACATATAATAATGATATGAATATGATTTTTGGTAGATTCGCAGCATTCAGAGGACGAGTCTAGAGGCTAGGGCACTGTGGGCTAGGAATTTAGCCGGTTTTGAGGTAAGTAACGTTTCCAAACTTAGTTCTGAGGATTCGAAACCCCGAACTATATGATATATGACTATAATTGAGGTGACGCATATGCCAAGTTATGGGCGTGCGGGCGTGCACTGAGTATTTGTGTCTTGGCTCATCCCATGGCACCGTATTGTAGTTATTACGGATTGATATGCGCATGTCTATTAATGTGGTAAATGTGAACATGTTAGGAATCATGTTAAGTATAAATGCTAAGGCTTCACGTCGAAAATGCTGAGACCCGAGTGGTCGTATATTACTGTCTCATTTTGTGAATTTTTGATTTCATATACTCAGTCTTAATATAACATATCATTTCATGTCTCAGTCTCAGTAATTATTAATTATATGCATATTTATCATTTTTTGGGATGATTTATACATCTGTGAGCCATATGAGTGAGATTGGAGAGTAATGACAGAGTGAGGTCGAGAGCCTATTATTGAGACAGTTATGAGATCGGAATGCACACCGAAATGATACTTTAATCATGCCTTCGTTGGCTTGATATAGCGCTTGGGCCAATAGGGCCCCTCCGGAGTCTTTACACCCCCAGCGAGCGCATTGATATTGAGGGATGTATCTTCCCTGGACATGGATCTTGTCCGAAGCTGATGCTATGAGAGCGATGGATCTTCTCTGGACATGGATCTTGTCTGAAGCTGATGTTATGTGAGGGATGGATTTTCCCTGGACATGGATTTTGTCCTAGTGTTGTATTCTGGAGATGGAGATGGATCTTCTCCGTGGTGCTGGACTGGCCTTTTCCTCAGTACTGAGTGACTACGGTCACCGGTGTTTATGGATATTCCGGGATGGAACTTCCCTAGGCCTGAGAGCCATATATAGTACTGGGTGGACTTCTGTGGGAGATTTGTGAGCACTATGTGCATTTTCGCTCTGTGACATGTTGGCATGTAGAGCATATTGAGATATATCTAGCATATTCTGTTGTTATTTTCTGATAAACTGTGAACATGCCTAAATTTTGTACGCTGATGATTTTAATTATTGAGGTTTAGTTCGTCACTACCTCTCAGTCTGTAGTTTGGGTTCGTTACTTCGGAGTTGGTGTACTCACGTTACCCCCTGCACCTCGTGTGCAGATCCAGGTATATCGGGACCCGGTAGTGGTTGTTGAGCGGCTGTCAGAGTTTCTTTCGGAGTCGTCGAGGTAGCAGTCGGCGATCGCAGCCTCGACTTCTCCTTCTCTATCTTCCTGTTGCACTTTTATTATTTCATAATATGTTGTCTAGTTTTATTTTGATATTCTTACGTTGTAGTAGCTCATGACTCGGTGACACTAGATCTGAGATCGGGGTTCTTTTATTCATGTTATTAATGATGTCCATATCTTAGATGCTTTATAAAATCGATACTCTTGTGTAAATGTGGTGATTTTCCTTAAAATAAGTTTTAATAATTGAAATGTGTGGCTTGCCTAATTTCACGACATGTGCCACCACGACCAGGTATTTTTGGGGTCGTGACAAGTTGGTATCAGAGCTCTAGGTTAAATAGGTTTCATCAGTCATGAGCAGGTTTAATAGAGTCTTACGTATCGGTACGGAGACGTCTGCACTTATCTTCGAGAGGCTACATAACCCTTAGGAAAAATCACACATTCTTGAATTCTCGTCGTGCGAATCCATTTCTTCTGCCAAAAGCGTAACTCTTGAAATTCCTTTCATGTATCGAATGCTCACATGAGCGCTCGGTACCAATGGTGCATCGACGACTTGTAATTTCCATAGGTGAGGTACGAGATATGATTTTAGCATGTTGATAATGGGCAAGTCTGGAGGACTTGAGGACGAGTTTTATTTTGTGGCTTGAGTGCTGAGATTTCAAGTGTGGGAGCTGTGCATTTGGGGATTTATATGTCCGTTTTTGTTCTTATTGATGGGATTTGGTGACTAGATGACTACATGGTGAGCGTGATTTGATGGTTAGATGTGTTCGGATTGTGACAAAAGGATTGATTGGAAATGTGGCAAGAACTATTGAGTGTTTGATTTCTGTCTCGGTTTGGCATATGGCTTCGAGTTGTGAGTGTATTGGAAGACCTCTCATGTTGTTTAGTTGTGGAGTAAAGCGGATCTTTCTGTTGGGTTATGAGTTCCTAGTGATGTCTTTTGGGCTAACCAATGCCCCAGTAGTGTTCATGTATTTGATTAACAGTGTATTCCAACAGTAATTATAGTCCTTCGTTATTGTATTCATTGATAGCATCCTGGCGTACTCACGTAGCCAGGAGGAGCATACTCAACATTTGAGGAGGGTATTATAGAGATTGACGAAGGAGAAATTTTATGCAAAATTCTCCAAGTGTGAATTTTTGGCTCAGTTCCGTAGCATTCTTGGGGCACGTGGTGTCCTGTGAGGGTATTCAGGTGGTCAGACGAGTGTGAAGAGAGATCCAGAAGTTCAAGATTGCTTTGACCACAACTCCAGTGTTAGTTCTGCCATCAACTTCAGGTTCTTATACCGCATATCTTGATGCCTCGAGGATAGGCATTGGTTGTGTTTTAATGCAGGAGGGTATAGTGATTGTGTTATAGCTATGATTTTTGGAAGGGCATAGAGATGATATCAGTTTGAGGCAGGCAGGGTTACCTCCCCGGGGGTGTCCTGAGGTTCTGTGATCGTTAGGTGATTTTATAGAAAGTACTCCTTTATCAGTAAGTGTTATATGTTGTAATTTGAGTTCAGATCGCTTGTGGAAGTTGGCATGACCATTCAATGTGAATGCGAGATTTGCATACAATTTGGGATATTAGATGGTTTGTGTCATATGAGCTTATGAAGGATTTAGTTGAATCTCACTGTAGTACGGTGACAGGGATAGCGTATGGGCATCGTGAGTTATTGTTTGTCTTGATCGTTTGATTTGAGCCAAGTGGGGGAGTCTGTTAATGATAAATTGATTGCACGATTTTTTTTGTTGTATTGGTTTCAGTTCGAGGTATCTTGGTGAATCAGTTATGACCTGCAGAGGTGGAGTCTGGGAATGACTCTAGTAATGGAAATTCTTCGATACAGGTTGTAATGTACTCTATCGATAGATGGGTTTTATGGAATGATTGAGTTGTAATTGTAAAAGGTGTAGTGGGTGCGGTTTATAGAGTTGCTTGTTGCTTCCAGTGTGTGGATTACTTCCTGGTATGTTGGTGTGCCAATGGGGCCAAGTCGCTTTGTCTGCTTGATTAGTGCAATTGAGATTTGCATAGAGTGGATGGCTCTCGAGAATGGTTCTGACGGATTCAAGGTTATATATAGCAATTGGGAATCTTCAAGGTATGTTTTTGGCTAGAACTGAGATTTACGTTGGAGGGTGTCAAGACTTATGGAATTTCTACATTATCATGGATTCTATATATCAGTATCAGGAAAGTGAAGGTAATGGCTTTAGATTCGTAGGAAGTCTCTTCAGGGTAAGTATTTTGAATGTTGTACTTTTGGGGATATCTGAGAGAGTATTCCACGACTTATGAGCCTTAGACGACACATTTTTATGCTTGGGTCTAGTGTGGTGAGTCTGGGTTGAGAATTGCGGTATTATGGCAAGGAGAAGTACCAATTCGAAGGTAATTCAGAAGAACCTGGATAAATAGGAAAGCTTGGTAGTAGGTTGGATCGACATGGATATGATTAGTTCTTTGGGTGTTTATGAGGTAATGAGTTTTTACAAGTGTTTCGTGGCAATGCTCTCGGGTTTTGGTGACCTGCGTAGCTTGGTTGAGTTAGAAGGATTTAGCCCCGACAGTCTGGTGTTGTACAAATGGGATTTAGAGAGTTCTTGATGATTTCTACCACGATTAGAGATGTATATTCTCTACTGGCATGAGGAGCATGTGATGTATAGTGACTTTGCTTCTAGATGAGATTAAATGTAAAGTTCTTGGCTAGTTGGGTGCGTAGTTGTCTGTGGCTCGGAAGGGATCATGAAGTTCTCATATTTATCATAGGATGACGTGGCGTATGCAGTATGTTGTGTAGAGTTGAGATTTGCATATGTGAGGTCTCGGTTCAGTTCTAGAAGGAAGGTCAAATTTCTCAGGCAGCATTGGCAGTTTCAGATAACTAGGTAGATGATATCACCGATCGGGTGGCTTGATGAGGGTATACATTTCAGAAAGGTTAATGTGTGGAGTTAAGGGTGCTTTATCGGTATTGCGACGCTCTCTTGTTGGATCGTCTGCTGATATTCAAGGTTCCTTGGTGACACAGAGGAATTATGGGTTTATCCCTCGTGGAATGATTGAGTATTAGAGACATGTTATATGTTCGAGTGGTGGAGTTGGGATCAGATATGGTAATTGGTGCGCTTCATGGACTTCGAGACTGGGAGTTCTCATAAACAGATTATTTCGTGGTTGTGGACTATGAGGATGCGAGCAAAGCTATTCAGATGATAATATATGCCATGATTCAGTCATTGTGAACTTTCAGAGAGTTATATATCTGTTGTGGGTGACCAGAGTTGATTTAGGGTTATTGGTAGGCCAGTTTGGGTATGTGTTCTGCGCCGGATCGGAATTTTTGACTCCGAATTGCTATTGTTGAGGGATGTACCACTCGATTGTCGTTGAGTTTATTCATATTCTGGAGTGACCTATGAGTTACCCTTCGGCGTTGCGAGGAGTGGTGATTGTTGGTTATATGCACATATGGTGCAGATTTATTTGGGCTTTATAGCGGGATTTGAGTAAAGTAAATAATTAGGTATTGCGGGGTTGAGACGTATTGGTTATGTTCTTTCTGATTCTGGTGGAATGGTATCGTCCGATTCCCCCGTGGTTATGGCAATGCACTTTGAGTACTTGATGTCAAATTTCGCATGGTTATTGATTTTGAGCTAGGTGGCTTGGAGTATGTCATGTGGATCAGCGTTTGGATGGGATCACGCTTTGTAGCGGAGTTAAGTAAAGGTATGATCCTTGGTGTCGAATTCACGTGTTTTGGTTTTATGATGTGTACCAGGCTCTTGGCGTGTTGTTGTGATGGTACTTGTTGAGCTGGCAGGGATGGTCCTCTCGTGTGAATATTAATATAATTTGATTACATTGGGATGTTGCTATTGAGTGCACGAGTTGCACTAGTTATGGATTTGAATTGTATTGATGTGTCATGTCATCAGGGTGGTCGTGTTGGATAAGAAGAGGTCATTGGACCTAGAATGAATAATGTCAAAATTGACTACAACATAGTTGGAAGGATAAATATCAGGAGTCGGCTTAGAAATCTGCTATAATTCCTGTTTGGGAAGGGGGAGCTTCATGTCTGACTGATCGAACGAATGGTTACTAGTTTCTACGTGTTTCTTTCATCATAGGCAGTATATGAAAGTTTTAGAGCGAGGCATTTCTTGATACGAGGTTATGTACCGGTATTGGGTTGTTTTGAGCAGCTATTGTGATTAGGAGTTATCTCTATGAGTGTTTGAGTCATGCGGTATATTATATGATTACATCTGGGTTACAGATATGGCTTGACACAGCGTGTTCAGACTTATTCATTTTATAGTTGTGGAAGTTTGATCTCGTAAATTATTTCAGAAGTGAAAAATTGGTTCTAAGGTTAATAGGTCAGGTTGGATTTCAAAATTTCGACTGTGTTGTTCTATTGGACCTATATGGGATAGGGTGACGTGGGATCACCCCCGAGTATATGCATGGTAGGCTACACACAAATTTTGGTGGTGTTTGGAACAACTCTAGGCACGTTCGAAGATGAACATATGTTTAAGTGGGGGAGAATGTAACGTCCCGGTCGGTCGTTCCGTGAGATTAGCCCCGTTTCCCATGTTTCAGCTTTGTCATGTGTTAATTAACCTAATTTTGATGTGTTGGGTCGGTTGGTTCGGGTTCGGAGTGGTCGTGGTGAGAATTGAGACACTTAGTCTCTTAAATTGGCATAATAGATGGAAAACTCAACATGGAGTTGACTTACTGGTAAACGACCTCGGAACGTGGATTTTATGATTCAGATAGCTTCGTTAGGTTATTTGGGACTTAGGAGTGTGTTCGGAATGTGGTTTTGATGTCCGGAGTAGAATTAGGCTTGAATGGGCGAAATTGAGTTTTTTGCAATTTCCAGTCGGCAGTGAAAAATTAGCTATCGGGGTCGGAATGGAATTTCGGAAGTTGGAGCAGGTTCGTAGGGTCATATTGGATATGTGTGCAAAGTTTTAGGTCATTCGGACGAGTTTTGGTTAGTTTCGGCATCGTAGATGATTTTTCGAAAGTTTTAGGATTCTTAGGCTTGAATGATGAGTCGAATTCGTGTTTCGATGTTATTTTGGGTGTTCCAAGGGTTCTACTAAGTATAGGTGATCACTTATGAATTGTTGGTATTTTTGGTTGGGGTCCCGAGGGGCTCGGGGTGATTTCGGATAGCCATCGGGGGATTTAAAGTTGGAAAATTGCAGCAGAAGCTGCTGGTGCCAGGCTTCTGGTGTGGCCGCACCTGCGGAAGGGGTAGCCGCAGGTGCGGGTTAGCATGCGCAGGTGCGGAATTGGTCAGGCTGAAGGAAAGTCGCAGGTGCAAAACCTGGACCGCACCTGCGAAGTCGCAGGTGCGGAAAATGGCCTTTTAAGTGAAACGCGCAGGTGCACACCTGGGACTGAGAATGCGGGTCCGCAAGTGCGAGAAAAGGACCGCAGGTGTGGTCATCGCTGGGCAGAACATATAAATAGGACCCTTAGCGAATTTTGGGTCATTCTTCCACCATTTCTACACGGGTTTGAAGCTTTTGAAGGGTTTTGAAGAAGGATTTCGAGAGTTCTTCGTAGAGGTAAGACTTTTGGACTTAAAACTCGTTTATATTTTATTAATGGACTGATTAGTGGTGAAATTGTGGGAAATTAGTACCAAAAATTTGGTAATTAGGGCTTGTAATTAGACACTTTAAAATGGGGATTTGATGGGTCATTTAAGGTCCGATTTTGATGTTCTTGGTATGTATAGACTCGGGGGAGGATGGGGGTTCTTGTGATGTAAATTTTATCGGATTTCGAGATGTGGGCCCGGGGGTCGGGTTTGGCCAATTTCGGGATTTTTGGGTAATTTTGATAAATTTCGAATGTGTTTCGCTCCTTGGCATATAATAATGATATGAATCTGATTTTTGGTAGATTCGGAGCATTCAGAGGCCGAGTCTAGAGGCAAGGGCACTGTGGGATAGGATTTTAGCCGGTTTTGAGGTAAGTAACGTTTCCAAACTTGGTTCTGAGGGTTTGAAACCCTGAACTATATTATATATGACTATAATTGAGGTGACGCACATGCCAGGTGACGGGCGTGCGGGTGTGCACTGAGTATTTGTGGCCTGGCTCATCCCATGGCACCGTATAAGTAGTTATTGCGGATTGATATGCGCATGTCTATTAATGTGGTAAATGTGAACATGTTAGGAATCATGGTAAATATAAATGCTAAGGCTTCACGCCGAAAATGCTGAGACCAGAGTGGTCGTATATTACTGTCTCATTTTGTCATTATTTGATTTCATATACTCAGTCCTGTTATAGCATATCATTTCATCCCTCCGTCTAAGTAATTGTTAATTCTATGCATATTTATCATTGTTTTGGGCTGATTTATACATCTGTGAGCCATATGAGTGAGACTAGAGAGTAATGACTGAGTGAGGCCGAGAGCTTGTTGAGACAGTTATGAGATTGGACTGCACACTACAACGATACTTTAATCATGCCTTCGTTGGCTTGATATAGCGCTTGGGCCAATAGGGCCCCTCCGGAGTCTTTACACCCCCAGTGAGCGCATTGATATTGAGGGATGTATCTTCCCTGGACATGGATCTTGTCCGAAGCTGATGTTATGAGAGGGATGAATCTTCCCTGGACATGGATCTTGACCGAAGCTGATGTTAGGTGAGTGATGGATCTTCCCTGGACATAGATTTTGTCCGAGTGTTGTATTACGGAGATGGATCTTCTCCGTGGGGCTGGAATGGCCTTTTCCTCAGTACTGAGTGACTACGGTCACCGGTGTTTATGCATATTCCGGGATGAAAGTTCCCTGGTCCTGAGAGCCATATATAGTACTGGGTGGACTTTTGTGTCACAATCCCAAATCACAACTGTCCGTGATGGAGCCTATCGTGATACTAGGCTAGCCAATTTACTGAAAATAATGAAGTGAGTTTCCATTTAATACATCAAATATCCAATTTCATAATAATTCTGTTCTTAAGCATTTCAAAAACAATAAAAATGATTAGAACATCTAAGAACAATCCCAACGTCTGGAGTCAACCGTCATGAGCATCTAAGAAGCGATACAGTCTAATACAAATCCTCTACTACAACAAGTCTGGGAAGTAAAGTAAAATGACTCAGTAGGAAGGAGAAAGAGTAGGCTGCGGACGGCGAGAAACTACCTCACAATCTCCAAACAATGCTCCAAATGGGGTAGCTCAACTATCGCTCTGTCTCGGGTACCTAAATCTACACACAAGTTGTAGGGAGTAACGTGAGTACGCCAACTCAGTAAGTAACCAAAGTATCTAAAAACATGAGTGCAGTGACGAGCAATTAAACTTTATAGTTTCATAAGAATAAGTACCAGTAAAGGTAATAGATCGAGTCAAGAGTCCATATTTACCAAAAATTTCACAAAACTCCAGTTTCCATTTCAAATCTCGTATAAAACATTAGTCAACATTTATTAAGAGGCTCAGTGTAAAGAAAAGTGAAATCAGTAGTTTCATAAAAATATCAGCCACTCGGGCACAGTGTCGCTCACAAATAAAGCCTCGCGGGAAAGCCTCTTAGTCACTCGTGACTCTACTCTCATAAGTCAATGCTCACACTCAGCACTCTCTCTCATCAGGTACCATGTAACAACTGTTGCAGAGTGCAGCCCGATCCAATATATATATATATACGATGCGCATCCCGGTCGTTATACAATGTATATTGCTGCGGCGTGCAACCCGATCCATATAACATACACTGCAGCGTGCAGCCCGATCCATATAATAGTCAACTGCGCTCACTGGGGGTGTACAGACTCCTGGAGGGGCTCCTTCAGCCTAATCGCTATATTGCTACGGCGTGCAGCCCGATCTAATATATATATATATTGCTGTGGTGTGCAGCCCGACCCATACATAATGTATATTGCTGCGGCGTGCATCCCGATCCATATGCAATATATAACATATATATTGTTGCGGCGTGCATCCCGATCCATAACTATCCTCACATACTCGACTCTCGTCCTGGAAATATATATTACTGCGGCGTGCAGCCCGATCCATAACTATCCTCACATACTCAGCTCTCGGCCTGACTCAGTCATCCTCACAAACCACTCGGGAAACTCATCTCAACTCACGAGACTCAACCCAAAATACTTCTCAGAGTTTCAAAGCAGTGTGATAACAGTGAAAATAACAACAAGTGGTAAACATGACTGAGTTCATAGATGTTCTATCACGATAGTGGTAGAATAGTCTAAAGTACCTCTGAGGGTCTAAACAGGTAGGCACAAGGCCCCAAACATGGAAAATACCCCCGAGGGTCTAAAAAGGTCGACACAAGGCCCCAAACATGGAACATACCCCTGAGGGTATAAACAGGTCGGCACAAGGCCCCAAACATGGAAAATACCCCTGAGCATCTAAACAGGTCGGCACAAGGCCCCAGACATGGCTCACGGCCCATAAACAAGTATAAACTTCTGAAAGGCAGGATGTAGTAAGGTTTCAAATCGAATACGCGGCTTAAAAGTCGCTACGAGACGGACCAAGTAAATATCCCTATCGGTGCATGCCCACACGCTCGTCACCTCATTTACCAAAACAATATCAAATAACGGGGTTTCATACCCTCAGGTTTAGAGTTACATTCGTTACTTACCTCAAAACAGCCCAAAAGCTACTCCATGATGCTCTTGCCCCTCGAATTGGGTCCCAAATGCTCCGAATCTAACCAAAACCAGATTAACATCATCAATATACGCTAAAGGAATAAAACCCAATCGAAAACTATCAATTTTAAGCATAATTCCCGAAATTGGCCAAACCCGAGCCCCGGGCCCATGTCTCAGAATTCGATGAAAATCATGTTACAAGAATCCTTATCCCTTCCCGAGACTACACATATAAAATGCATCGCAATCCGACCACAAACATCTCCTAAATTCCTTAATTTACAAGTCTAAATTCCCAAGCCCTAAACCCCCAATTTATGCCATAAATCCACAATTTCCAAGCCTAATCCGTCACATAATCACATAGAAACGAGTTTATAATCCGGGAAACTTACCTCCACTGAAGACTCTCGAATTCCTCCCTCAATTTGCTCCCAAACAAGCTGAACCCGCATGCAAAAATGAAAGAAATGCCAAAATTTCGTGGAGGCACCTATTTATATTTTCTGCCCAGTTAATCCGCACCTGCAGACCATTTTTTGCACCTGCAGACCCGCACCTGCGCAATTCCACTAAATGACCAATTCTCGCACCTGCGGTGCCTCACCCGAACCTACGACTTCGTTGGTGCGGCCCATGCCTCGCACCTGCAGCTTCCTCCAGCTTGGCCTCTTTTCGCACCTGCGGCTCCCCATCCGAAGGTGCGGCCACACCAGCAAAATGACACCAACAACAATTTTTGCTGCAATTCCTAAGTCCAAACCTCCGCTAACCATCCGAAATCAATCCCGAGCCCCTCGGGCCCCAAATAAACATACCAACACATCCCATAACCTCATTTGAACTTAGTTGAGCTTTAGAAAAACCTAAAACAACGCAAAATACCAAAAATCACATCAAATTCAAGCCTATGAACTTTGAAATTTCTAAATTTCACCAAAGATGCCGAAACCATCCAAAACACATCCGATTGACCTGAAATTTTTCACACATATCCAAAATGACACTACGAACCTGCTCCAACTTTCAAAATTCCATTCCGACCCCGATAGCCTATCTTCCACTGCCGATCGGAAATCGCCAAAAACTAACTTTCGTCAATTCAAGCCTAATTCTACATCGGACATCAAAACCACATTCCGAACACACCCCTAAGCCCCAAATCACCCAACGAAGCTGTCCGAACCATAAAATCTGCAATCCGAGGTCGTTTACCGATAAGTTAATTTCCGGTTGACTTTTTCACTATTGAACCAAGATAAGAGACTAAGTGTCTCATTTCTCTCCAAAAATCACTCCGAACCCGAGCCAACCAATCTAGCACAACGTAATGAAGCTGAACCACATATAATGAAGCAGAAACGGGGGAAACGGGGCTAAACTTTTAGAACGACTGGCCAGGTCGTTACATCCTCCCCCACTTAAACATATGTTCGTCCTCGAACGTGCCAAGAGTTGATCTCCAACACCATCGAACTGTCGCGTAGCCTACTATGCACATACTCGGGGGTGATCCCACGTCACCCTATCCCATAAAAGTCCAATAGCACAACACAGTTGAAATTTCAAAATCCAATCCTGACCCATAAACCTTAGAACCAATTCCCACATCTGAAATAATTTACAAGATCAAAATTCCACAACTATAAATGAACAAGTCTGAGCATGCCGAATCAAGCCATATACACACCCCAGATGAAATCACATAATATACCACATGACTCAAACACCCATAGCGATAACTCCCAATCACAATAGCTGCTCAGAACAATCCCAATACCAGTACATTACCTCTTATCAAGAAATTCCTCGCTCTTACACTTTCATATACTGCCGATGATGAAAGAAACACGTAGAAACTAGCAACCATTCGTCCGATCAGTCAAACATGAAGCTCCCCCTTCCCAAACAGGAAATATAGCATATTTCTAAGCCGACTCCCGATATTTATCCTTCCAACTATGCTATAGACAATTCTGACAATATTCATTCTAGGTCCAATGACCTCTTCTCATCTAACAAGGCCACTCCGATGACATGACACATCGATAAAATTCGAAGCCAAAACCTGTGCAACTCGTGAACTCAATAGCAACATCCCAATGTAATCAAATTATATGGAAGATTCACACAGGAGGATTATCCCGCCATTAACAATTACCATCACAACATCATGCTAAAAGCCTGACACACATCGTAAAAATCAAAACACACGAATCCAATACCAAAGGTCATACCCCTATATAATCTCCGCTACACTGCACGATCTCATCCACACGCTGGCCCACATGAAATACTACATGCCACCTGGCTTAAAATCAATAACCATTCAAAATTCGATATCCAGGACTCAAAGTGCGCTGCCATAAACACGGGGAAACCGGACGATACCATGCCATACGAATCAGAAAGTGCATAACCAATCATCTCAATCCCGCAATACTCAATACTTACCTTACTCAAATCTAGCTATAAAGCCCGATTAGAACCGCACCATGTGTGCATATAACCAATAATCACCACTCCCCGCAACACCGGAGGGTAACTCATAGATTACTCCAGAACATGAATAAACTCAATCACAATCAAATGGTACATTCCTCCACAATAGAAATTCGGAGTCAGCAATTCCGACCCGGTGCAGAATACACACTCATACGGGCCTACCAATAACCCTGAATCAACTCTGGTCACCCACAATAGATAGATAACTTAACAAAAAGTTCACAATGACTGAATCATGGTACATACTAACATCCGACTAGATTTGCTCGCATCTTCACAATTCACTACCACAAAATAACCTGTTTATGAGAACTCTAAGTCTCGAAGTCCATGAAGCGCACGAATTACTATATTTGATCTCAATTCCATCGCTCAAATACATATCACATCCCTAATACTCAATCATTCAATAGAACCCATTTACCCAATAGAGTACATCACGACCTGTATCGAAGAATTTCCATTACTCGATTCATTCCTAGACTCTACCTCTGCATGTCATAACTGATCCACCAATATACCTCGAACTAAAACCAATACAACACATAATCGTGCAATCAACTTATCATTAACAGACTCCCCCACTTGGCTCAAAGCCAACGATCAAGACAAACAATAACTCACAATGCCCATAATAACACAGCCCGTTTAACAACTCAAGTCATCTGCGAATCTCGCATTCACCATTGTAATAGTCATGCCAACTTCTACAAGTGATCTAAAATCAATTACAACATATATCATTCATGGGTAGAAGAGAACTTACTACCGAACAACATAATGATCACACACCCCAAGACAACCCGCAGGAGGTACCCCTACCGGCTTAGCCTCAAACTGATATCTCTCTCTGCACTTCCGAAGATCATAACTAACACGCAATCACTACACCCTTATGTATCTAAACACAAACAATGCCTACCCTCGAGGCACCACAATATGCGGTATAAGAACCTGAAGCTGATGGCAGAACTAACACTTCGAAAATTTTGCATACAATCTCTTCTCCCTCAAGGTCTGAAGCACAACTCTCAAATGCTGCTCATGATCCTCCCGAGATTGGGAATGCACCAAGATATCGTCAATAAGAACGATAACGAAAGAATCTAGATAAGGCCAGAATACACTATGCATCAAGTGCATAAAGGCCGATGGGGCATTGGTCAGCCCGAATGACATAACCAGAAACTCATAATGACCATATCTAGTCCTGAAAGCAGTCTTCGGAATGTCTGGCCCCCGAATCACCAACTGATGATATCCGGAACGCAAGCCAATCTTGGAAAATACCTTGGCACCCTGCAACTGATCAAATAAGTCATCAATACGAGGCAAGGGATACCGATTCTTCACCGTCACCCTGTTTAGCTGCCGATAATCAATACACATGCTCATAGAACCATCCTTCTAGGCCGAATGAACCCCTTATCTAGGAGTTCCTGAAGCTAGTCCTTTAATTCCTTTAGCTCTGTTCCATACAATAAGGTGGAATAGAAATAGGCTGAGTGCCTGGCACCAGGTCAATACCAAAATCAATGTCCCTGTCAGGTGGCATGCCTGGCAGGTCTGCAGGAAACACGTCTGGAAAGTCACATACCTCAGGAACCGAATCAATAGCGAGAGTCTCACCACTGACATCCCTCACAAAATCCAAATATGATAAACACCCCTTCTCAACCATACGCTGAGCCTTCAGGTAGGAAATCACCCTACTAGACACATACTCAGAAGAACCTCTCCACTCAACCCTCGAAAATACTGGCATAGCTAAGGTCACGGTCTTAGCGTGACAATCAAGAACAACATGACACAGAGATAACCAATCCATGCCCAATATCACATCAAAATTGACTATGCTGAGTGACAGTAGGTCCACTCGGGTCTCCAGACCCCCAATAGGTATCACACACGACTGATGCACACTGTCCACAATAATAGTATCGCCCACCGGAGTTGACACATGAACAGATGTAACTAAAAAATTACGGGTTATATCCAGGAAATTGGCAAAATATGAAGAAACATAGGAATATGTAGAACCAGGGTCAAATAAATCCAAAACATCTCGGCAACAAACTGAGACAATACCTGCGATCATTGCATCGGAGGCCATAGCATCTGGCCTTGCTGGAAGGGCATACATACGGGCCTGACCTCCACTTGATCGACATCCCCCTCTAGGGCGGCCTCTAGCTGACTGGCTACCACCCCTGGCCAATAACAAAGGAGTGCTAATACGACTGGAATACACCGTTAATTAAATACATGAACTCTATTGGGGAAATGATTAGCCCAAAAGACATCACCAGGAAATCATAACTCAACAGAAAGATCCGCTTTGCTCCACAACTAAACAACATGAGAGGTCTTCCCATACACTCACAACTCGAAGCCATATACCAAATCAAGATAGAAATCAAACACTCAATTGTTCTTGCCACATTCCCAGCTAATCGTTTTGTCACAAATCATAGTCTGAACACATCTAACCATCAAATCACACTCACCACATAGGCATCCAACCATAAAGTCCCGTCAATAAGGACATCAACGGACATATAAGTCCCCAAATACATGTGCTCACACAACAAAATCTCAGCACTCAAGCCACAGACATAATCCATCCTCAAGTCCTCCAGACTGGCCCATTATCAACATGCTAAAATCACATCTCATCCATGGAAGTCACAAGCCGTTGATGCACAGCTAATACCAAGCGCTCTCGGGCGCGTTCAAATACATGGAAGGAATTCAAGAGTTACACTCTTGGCTGAATAAAATGGATTCGCACGACAAGAATTCAAGAATGTGAGACTTTTCTAAGGGTTCTGCAGCCTCTCGAAGATAAGTACGGACGTCTCCGTACCGATCCGCAAGACTCTAGTAAACTTGCTCATGACCGTTGAGTCCTATGTAACCTAGTGCTCTGATACCAACTTGTCACGATCCCAAATCACAACTGGCCATGATGGCGCCTATCGTGATACAAGGCTAGCCAATTTACTGAAACTAATGAAGTTATTTTCCATTTAATACATCAAATATCCAAAATTTCATAATAATTCTGTTCTTAAGCATTTCAAAAATAATAAAAATGATTAGAACATCTAAGTACAGTCCCAACTTCTGGAGTCAACCGTCATGAGCATCTAAGAGGCGATACAGTCTAATACATATCCTATACTACAACAAGTCTGGGAAGTAAAGTAAAATGACTGAGTAGGAAGGAGAGAGAGTAGACTGCAGACGGCGAGCAACTACCTCACAATCTCCAAACAATGCTCCAAATGGGGTAGCTCAACTATCGCTCTGCCCAGGGTACCTGAATCTGCACGCAAGGTGCAGGGAGTAACATGAGTACGCCAACTCAGTAAGTAACCAAAGTATCTAAAAACATGAGTGCAGTGACGAGCAATTAAACTTTATAGTTTCATAATAATAAGTACCAGTAAAGGTAATAGATCGAGTCAAGAGTCCATATTTACCAAAAATTTCACAAAACTCCGGTTTCCATTTTAAAATCTCATATAAAACATTAGTCAACATTTATCAAGAGGCTCAGTGTGAAGAAAAGTGAAATCAGTAGTTTCATAAAAATATCACCCACTCAGGCACAGTGTCGCTCACAAATAAAGCCTCTTGGGCAAGCCTCTTAGTCACTCGTGACTCTACTCTCATAAGTCAATGCTCAAACTCAGCACTCTCACTCATCAGGTACCATGTAACAACTGCTGCGGCGTGCGGCCCGATCCAATAAGTATATATATATATATATACAGTATGCAGCCCAGTCCTTATATAATGTATATTGCTGCGTCGTGCAGCCCGATCCATATAATAGTCGATTGCGCTCACTGGGAGTGTACAGACTCCTGGAGGGGCTCCTTCAGCCCAACTGCTATATTGCTGCGGCGTGCTGCCCGATCCAATATATATATTGCTGCGGCGTGTAGCCCGACCCATACATAATGTATATTGCTGCGGCGTGCAGCCCGACCCATACATAATGTATATTGCTGCGGCATGCAACTCGATCCACATATAATACATATATATTGCTGCGACGTGCAGCCCGATCCATACATAATATATATATATTGCTGCGGCACGCAGCCCGATCTATATGCAATATATAACATATATATTGTTGCGGCGTGTAGCCCGATCCATAACTATCCTCACATACTCGACTCTCGGCCTAGAAATATAAACTGCTGCGGCGTGCAACCCGATCCATAACTATCCTCACATACTCGGCTCTCGACCTGACTCAGTCATCCTCACAAGCCACTCAGGAAACTCATCTCAACTCACGGGACTCAGCCCAAAATACTTCTTAGAGTTTCAAAGCAGTGTGATAACAGTGAAAATAACAACAAGTGGTAAACATGACTGAGTTCACAGATGTTCTATCAGGATAGTGGTAGAATAGTGTAAAAGTACGCTGAGGGTCTAAACAGGTCGGCACAAGGCCCCAAACATGGAAAATACCCCTGAGGGTCTAAACAGGTCGACACGAGGCCCCAAACATGGAACATACCCCTGAGGGTCTAAACAGGTCGGCACAAGGCCCCAAACATGGAAAATACCCCCGAGGGTCTAAACAGGTCGACACGAGGCCCCAAACATGGAAAATACCCCTGAGGGTCTAAACAGGTCGACACGAGGCCCCAAACATGGAACATACCCCTGAGGGTCTAAACAGGTCGGCACAAGGCCCCAAACATGGAAAATACCCCCGAGGGTCTAAACAGGTCGGCACAAGGCCCCAAACATGGAACATACCTCTGAGGGTCTAAACAGGTTGGCACAAGTCCCCAAACATGGCTCACGACCCATAAACAAGTATAAACTTCTGAAAGACAGGATGTCTTAAGGTTTCAAATCGAATACGCAGCTTAATAGTCGCTACAAGACGGACCAAGTCACAATCCCTATCGGTGCACGCCCACACGCTCGTCACCTAGCATGTGCGTCACCACATTTACCAAAACAATATCAAATAACAAGGTTTCATACCCTCAGGTTTAGAGTTACATTCGTTACTTACCTCAAAACAGCCCAAAAGCTACTCCGCGATGCTCTTGCCCCTCGAATTGGCTCCCAAATGCTCCTAACCTAACCAAAACCAGATTAACATCATCAATATACACTAAAGGAACAAAACTCAATCGAAAACTATTAATTTTAAGCACAATTCCCGAAATTGGCCAAACTCGAGCCCCGGGCCCATGTCTCGGAATTCGATGAAAATCGCGTTACAAGAATCCTTATCCCTTCCCGAGTCTACACATATAAAATGCATCGCAATCCGACCAAAAACAACTCCTAAATTCCTTAATTTACAAGTCTAAAGTTCCCAAGCCCTAAACCCCCAATTTATGCCATAAATCCACAATTTCCAAGCCTAATCCGTCACATAATCACATAGAAACGAGTTTATAATCCGGGAAACTTACCTCCACTGAAGAATCTCGAATTCCTCCCTCAATTTGCTCCCAAACAAGCTTAATCGGCATGAAAAAATGAAAGAAATGCCAAAATTTCGCGGAGGCACCTAATTATATTTTCTGCCCAGTTTATCCGCACCTGCAGAGAAGTTTTTGCACCTGCGGTCCCAGGTGCGCACCTGCGCAATTCCACTAAATGACCAATTCTCGCACCTGGGGCTTCGTAGGTGCGGCCCATGCCTCCCACCTGCTGCTTCCTCCAGCCTGGCCTCTTTTTGCACCTACGCAATGATCTTCGCACCTCCGGCCATCGCACCTGCGCCTCCCAATCCGCAGGTGCGACCACACCAGCAAAATGACACCAACAACAATTTTTGCTGCAATTCCTAAGTCCAAACCTCCGTTAACCATCCGAAATCAATCCCGAGCTCCTCGAGGCTCCAACCAAACATACTAACACATCCCATAACCTCATTCAAATTTAGTCGAGACTTCAAAACACCTAAAACAACGCAAAAATAACAAAAATCACATCAAATTCAAGCCTATGAACTTTGAAATTTCTAAATTCACCAAAGATGCCGAAACCATCCAAAACACATCCGATTGAACTGGAATTTTGCACACATATCCAAAATGACACTACGAACCTGTTCAAACTTTCGAAATTCCATTCTGACCCAGATAGCCTATTTTTCACTGCCGACCGGAAATCGCCAAAAACTAACTTTCGTCAATTCAAGCCTAATTCTACACCGGACATCAAAACCACATTCCGAACACACTCCTAAGCCCCAAATCACCCAACTAACGGCCCGACCCGGTAATGGTTGCTGAGCGGCTATCAGAGTTTCTTTCGGAGTCGTCGAGGTAGCAGTCGGCGATCGCAACCTCGCCTTCTTTTTCTCTATCTTCCCATTGCACTTTTATTATTTCAGACTATGTTATTTAGTTTGTATTTTGACATTCTTACATTATAGTAGCTCATGACTCGGTGACACTAGATCTGGGATCGGGGTTCTTTTATTCATGTTATTAATGATGTCCAAATCTTAGATGCTTTATAAAAGCGAGACTCTTGTGCAAATGTGGTGATTTTCCTGAAAATAACTTTTAATAATTGAAATGTGTGGCTTGCCTGATTTCACGACAGGCGCCATCACGACCGGGTATTTTTGGGGTCGTGACAAAGTCGCCTCTAGGCTGAGTTCAAACTTGAAAAATAGTGAAAAATAAAGAGAATCCCGATTCGAGTGTTTAAATTACTGGGTGTCAGGTGTTCGTCGCGTTCGCGAAGCATCTGACGCGATCGCGATGCACAACGGGCCAAATGTCCTACGCGTTTGTGAAATACCTATCGCGTTCACAAAGGCTTCACCCCCTGGACTTCGCGTTCGCGAGCCACGGCACGCGTTCGCGTAGAATACTAGGCTGCCTCCCCCAAGAATACCATAACCCTGGAAGTTCGTGTGTGGACTGTCGCGTTCGCGAATGGTAAGCTTTCCACGGATTCACGTTCACGACCATGTCCCCACATTCTCGATGAAGAAATTCACCCCATCCCCAATTTCCCCTTCACGATTGCTAGAATAGCTTCGCGATCGAGAAGCACAATGCACCATACATCAGCAACCATTAAAAAACCAGTAACCTTCTACGTTCAAAATGGTCTGTAGCCTATCAGAAACTCACCCGAGTCCCTTGGGCTCCAAATCAAATTTTCACACAAGCGTAATAATATCATACAAACTCGCTCGCGCTATCAAAATTCCAAAATAATACCTAGAACTATGAATCCGCATCTAAATGCATGAAAATTTTAAAGATACTCAAAAATTTCAAGAATCACAATCGAGCGTCCGAATCCTATCAAACCAACTTCGATTTGCACAAAATTTTGCAGACAAGTTTCAAATAGAAATATGAAACTATACTAAGTCCTGGAACCAAAATCCGGACCCTGTAGCTATAAGGTCAACATACGGTCAAACCTAGGAAATATTTAAACCTTCTAATTACTAGCTTTCGATGAAACAAGTCAAATCAAGTTAGGGACTTCCAAATTCAATTACGGGCATACACTCAAGTTCAAAATCACGATACGAACCCATCAGGATCGTTAAATACCGATCCGGGGTTATTTACACAAAATATAGACCGTAGTCAACTCAAGTTGTTTTTAAAGCCAAAAATCATTTCATATAAAATCTTTTCGAAAAAAGACACGAACTATGCACACAAAGCGAAAAATATCAAATGGAGCTAATAGATATCTCGGAACAAAAAAATAAGGGCTAAAACTCAAAATGACATATCGGACCGTCATACATTCACAATACAACCCTGATATAGCAACAACATGTCACGACCAAATTTCCCTTTTCCGTGAGTTGTCCTGACGGCACCTAGTCTCTACGACTAGGTAAGCCTAACACTTTGCGGAAATGAAATAAAACATGAACATTATCTACTAACAGTAACAAATATCTCATAAACAACTGAAAGCCACTCGGCATGTACAATTATCACTTCTGAATTGAATATAACAATTCCCAAAACCTGGAACACCGCAAGTCACAAGCTTCTAATAAGTCTTAGAGGTTCTATATATCATTTCTACAAAAAGAAGGAAACATGAACATAAAGGGATAGAGGGGGACTCTGAGGATTTGTGAACGCGGGCAGATGTACCTTGAAGTCTCCAATAAGCAGCAACGACTGCACTAGCGATGAGGCTGGTATGATGTACCTGGATCTGCACATGAAAAACATATGCATGAAAGGGCGTGAGTACACCACAATGGTACCCAGTAAGTGCCAAGCCTAACCTCGATCGAGTAGTGAAGAGGTCAGGTCAGGGCCCTAACGGAATATATACATACAATAAGTCAAGGAAAAATGAAATATCACGGTAAGTAAAGGCTGAAATTTAACAAGTAAGAAACATAGAAAAAAATCAAACAACAACTCAGTACACAACAAAACAACAGGGGATCTCCCGAGATACCGTCTCATAGTACCAAACGTAAAGGTGCAGGGGGATCTCCCGGAATACCGTTCCATAGTCCCAAAGTAAATATGCAAGACATGGGGATCTCCCGGAATACCGTTCCGTAGTCCCAAAGTAAATATGCAGTACATGGGGATCTCCCGGAATACCGTTCCGTAGTCCCAAAGTAAATATGCAGTACATGGGGATCTCCCAGAATACCGTTCCGTAGTCCCAAAGTAAATATGCAGTGTAGGGGGATCTCCCGAGATACCGTCTCGTAGTCCCAAACATAAATATGCAACCAAACATTAGAATTTAATAGTTACGACGCAAAATGACAATTTAACCAAAGTACAAGTTAAGAAAAAATAGGTAAAAATCACTAAACATGCTGCACATAGTTCAGGTAAACGATTAAGGCAAGTAGACATACTTTCTGAGTCTAAAAGAATACGACACATGCTAATAAGTTCAAATAAGAGGAAAGAAAGGTCATGATTTAGTGAAAATCGGGTTTTACAATAATTAGCCCGTGTACGTACTCGTCACCTCACGTACACGGTGCTCATATAACAACAACAGTACCAATCCTAAGGGGAGT
>ML438011.1:0-16950 GCA_005239525.1 Nicotiana knightiana
GCCAAGTCAAGAAGTTGTTTTGCCACCGGATCATGTTGCATCCCTTGCTTGATTGCCTCCAGACTATCATAGCTGGTTGTACTAACAATGGTGGCTAGCAGAACTTTCCGGCTTAAGGCGTCGGCAACAACGTTGGCTTTACCTGGTTTGTATCCCAAGGAGAAATCAAATTCTGCCAAGAAGTCCTGCCACCGAGCTTGCTTGGGTGACAACTTCTTCTGAGATTGAAAATAGCTTGTTGCCACGTTATCCGTTTTGACAATGAAGTGAGCTCCCAATAGATAATGACGCCAGGTTCTAAGGCAATGAACCACGGCCGTCATCTCCTTCTCCTGGACAGTGTACCGACGCTCTGCATCATTCAATTTTCTGCTTTCAAATGCTACTGGATGTCCTTCTTGCATAAGGACTCCACCAATAGCAAAATCTGATGCATCGGTATGAACCTCAAAGATTTTGGAGAAGTCGGGCAAGGCCAAAACAGGTTCCTCCGTAATGGCAGACTTAAGACCCTCGAAGGCGTCTTGACATGAATCATTCCACTCCCAAGGGTGATCCTTTTTTAATAAATCAGTGAGCGGAGCGGCAATTGCTGAATAACTGAGAATGAACCGCCAGTAATAGTTGGCAAGGCCAAGAAAGGACTGTAATTCGGTTACCTTGGTTGGGGCATCCCAATCTCTGATTGTTGCAACCTTGTTTCTCTCCATACGAATCTGCTCCTGATTGATTGTATGCCCCAGAAACTGTACTTGGGGTTGAGCGAACGAACATTTCTCCTTCTTCACGAACAGATTGTTTTCTCTTAAAACCTGGAAAACTTTGCGGAGGTGAGCAAGATGTTCCTCCATACAGCTGTTGTATATCACGATATCATCAAGGTAGATGACGACAAACTGATCCAAGTAAGGGTGGAACAACTTGTTCATCAAGGTGCAGAAAGTAGCGGGTTAGTTGGTCAAGCCGAACGGCATAACCATCCACTCAAAAGCTCCATAGCGAGTAACACAGGTTGTCTTTGGCTCGTCTCCTTCCGTTATGCGAACCTGATAATATCCCTTCCGTAAGTCCATCTTAGAAAACACCTTGGCTTGGCCAAGACGATCAAATAAATCTGCAATCAAGGGGATGGGATATTTGTTCTTCACCGTGACTTTGTTGAGAGCACGGTAGTGTATGCACAACCGCAAGGATTCGTCTTGCTTCTTTTGGAACAAGACGGGTGCGCCGAATGGTGCCTTTGATGGTCTAACATGCCCCGCTTCCAGCAGCTCCTTTAGTTGTCTCCTCAATTCCTCCAATTCTGGAGGCGCCATGCGATAAGGACCCATGGCGGGTGGCTTGGCTCCCGGAATCAGCTCGATTTGATGATCAACTTCCCTACGGGGTGGCAATCGTTTGGGCAGATCCTCGGGCATGACATCCTTGTTCTCATCGAGAACCTGCTGTACACAACGGGGCAGGGCTTCTTCAGCCTTGTGGTCTTCGATTTCAGTTACAACAACAAGAAATGTGGCCTCACCCCTCTTGAAGCCTTTCACAATCTGCATCGCGGACAGTTGGCCCACGACCTGTGGCACACGAATAGTTGGTACCACACAAGGACCCCTCGGATCCCAAATGTAAATCTGGTTAAGACCAGGAGAAATGAAAGCCATGACTTCATTCTAGTAGTCCAGACCAAGTACAATATCAAATACATTCATGGGTGCAACAAAGAAGTTAATGCACCCCTGCCAAGCACCCAAGTTAAGCTGCACATCGCGAGCAACTCCATTGACGTTGGTAAGATTGGCGTTGACAGTCTTTAGCAAAGAATTGTTGGGACTAAACACAAGGCCAAGGGACTTAACTCTTGCTTCAGTCACAAAATTGTGGGTTGCCCCAGTGTCCACCATGATGCGGACGAAGCGGACGAACTGTCCATTCAGCTTAGCATCGACGAACAATGATCCCTTCTCCTTCAATCTGGGCTCTTTGCCTATCACAACACCAAGCAAATTCTGACCCATTTGAGCAAGGTCAGGCTTGTCACGGACAACCTGCTTTAAGGCAGGCCCCTTAGGTAGCAACGCACCAAGCATCATGTAGCCAAGATGAGCCACATCATGCCTCTCTTGAGTAGCAGGTTCACCAGCATGTGCAGCACCTTCCGCTTGCCTCTGTTCCGCAGCAATCAAGGCACCAAGCTTGCCCTCCAATGGATCTTTGTGGTTGTGCATAGACTACCGTGCTCTCCACCAAAGTCACGGTGAAGAACAAATATCCCATCCCCTTGATTGCAGATTTATTTGATCGTCTTGGCCAGGCCAAGGTGTTTTCCAAGATGGGCTTACGGAAGGGATATTATCAGGTTCGCATAGCCGAAGGAGACGAGCCAAAGACGACCTGTGTTACTCGCTATGGAGCTTTTGAGTGGATGGTTATGCCGTTCGGCTTGACCAACGCACCCGCTACTTTCTGCACCTTGATGAACAAGCTGTTCCACCCTTACTTGGATCAGTTTGTCGTCATCTATCTTGATGATATCGTGATATACAACAGCTGTATGGAGGAACATCTTGCTCACCTCCGCAAAGTTTTTCAGGTTTTAAGAGAAAACAATCTGTTCGTAAAGAAGGAGAAATGTTAGTTCGCTCAACCCCAAGTACAGTTTCTGGGGCATACAATCAATCAGGAGCAGATTCGTATGGAGAGCAACAAGGTTGCAGTAATCAGAGATTGGGAGGCCTCAACCAAGGTAACCGAATTACAGTCGTTTCTTGGCCTTGCCAACTATTACCGGCGGTTCATTCTTAGTTATTCAGCAATTGCCGCCCCACTTACTGATTTATTAAAAAAGGATCACCCTTGGGAGTGGAATGATTCATGTCAAGACGCCTTCGAGGGTCTTAAGTCTGCCATTACGGAGGAACCTGTTTTGGCCTTGCCCGACTTCTCCAAAATCTTTGAGGTTCATACCGATGCATCAGATTTTGCTATTGGTGGAGTCCTTATGCAAGAAGGACATCCAGTAGCATTTGAAAGCAGAAAATTGAATGATGCAGAGCGTCGGTACACTGTCCAGGAGAAGGAGATGACGGTCGTGGTTCATTGCCTTAGAACCTGGCGTCATTATCTATTGGGAGCTCACTTCATTGTCAAAACGGATAACGTGGCGACAAGCTATTTTCAATCTCAGAAGAAGTTGTCACCCAAGCAAGCTCGGTGGCAGGACTTCTTGGTAGAATTTGATTACTCCTTGGAATACAAACCAGGTAAAGCCAACGTTGTTGCCGACGCCTTAAGCCGGAAAGTTGTGCTAGCCACCATTGTTAGTACAACCAACTGTGATATTCTGGAGGCAATCAAGCAAGGGATGCAACATGATCCGGTGGCAAAACAACTTCTTGACTTGGCCAGCCAAGGCAAGTCAAAGAAGTTCTGGGCAGAAGATGGAGTTCTTTATACAACCGGCAGGCGTGTCTTTGTGCCTAAATGGGGGAGCCTTAGGCGCACCTTAATCAAGGAGGGGCACGACACCGCATGGGCAGGGCATCCGGGCCAAAAACGCACCTTGGCGTTATTAGAGTCAACTTATTATTGGCCGCATATGAGGGACGATATCGAAGTGTACGTCCAAACCTGTCTTGTGTGCCAACAAGACAAAGTGGAGCACAAAGTACCAGGACGCTTGATTGAGCCTTTGCCAGTAGCAAAAAAACCATGGGACAACGTCACCATGGACTTCATTACGTGCCGTGCTCATCAAACTCAGAAGGCTTTGGCACCATCATGGTGGTGGTTTATCGATTTTCAAAATATGCAACCTTCTTTGCCACCACCACGAATTGCAAAGCTAAGGAGGCAGCACGTGTATTTCTTAGGGACGTGGTCAAGCACTAGGGCATTCCTAAGCACATCATTAGCGATCGTGATCCCCGGTTTATTGATGCTTTTTGGAGAGAATTGTTCAGCCTGTTGGGGTCGGAATTACACTTATCCACCAGTTTTCACCCGCAGACGGATGGACAAACGGAGAGGGTCAATGCCCTCCTTGAGCTGTACTTGAGGCACTTTGTGAGTGCGAATCAGAGGGATTGGGCGAAGCTACTTGATACTGCCCAATTCTCATACAATCTGCAGCGTAGTGAGTCTACCGGGAGAAGTCCATTCGAATTAGCAACGGGGCAACAGCCTAACACGCCTCAGTCTTTGCCAGTGAATTCAGAATTAAGGAACCCAGGGGCGTTCCATATGGTGAAGACTTGGGAAGAGCAAGTAGATATGGCCAGATCTTACTTGGACAAAGCTGCCCGGAAAATGAAAAGGTTTGCTGATCGAAAACGCAGACCGGTGGACTACCGAATTGGAGGCAAGGTAATGGTCAAACTCAACCCCCGTCAATTCAAGTCTTTAAGAGGCGTCAATCAGAATTTGATACGACGGTATGAGGGGCCATTCGAAATTCTTGCCAAGGCTGGCAAGATCTCCTTCAAGCTGGACATGCCTAGCCATTTGAAAATCCATCCCGTCTTCCATGCGAGTCAGCTCAAGCCCTATTATGAAGATAAGGAAGACGCAAAAAGGGGGCAGTCCAGCCGTGTCCAAATATTCATCACACCTTCTGCCCTCAACAAGAAGATTGAGGCAATTATCGACCATCAATTGGTCCGGGGCAAAGGTTGGGGCAACTCGAGCGCCCAATTTCTTGTGCATTGGAAGGGACAGCCGCTCGAGGAAGCAACGTGGGAAAAATATGAAGATCTTTGGCAATTCAAAGATCAGATTCGCAACTACTTGAATCTTTGTGGCGCCACGGTCGTCGCCAATTCAAGTGGGGGATAGTGCACCGACCCGCCGGATTCTTCACAAATTTTCCCGCCTTAGCTGCCCAAAAATTCAAATCTGCCATAGCTATTCAAGTTCAAAACCAGCATGCTTGACAGCAATGAGTACATTTTCAGCATGCCTGGCAGCTATGAGTGCTTCTGCAGCATGCCTGACAGCAATGAGTGCTTCTGCAACATCTTTCTTTTGTCTTTCTTTGTAATCCCAGCCACATGTGGCTGAATAATTCTATATATACTTGTATAAAGCCTTGCAGATAGGCATCTCATTACTTGTAAATTTCCCTTTGTCTTCAATATAATCAGAAAATTGGCCTTGGCCTCCAAAACGTTTTGTGTGCCTTCCTTCATTTTCTTTCCAGCTTTGTGTGTAAGAAGTGTTTGCTATTGTTAGCACGTTTTTGTACTGTATCTTTGACTTGGGCTGAAACTACGCAGTAGAGTTTTAGCTAGCTAGGTTTCCTCACGGTGCTTGTCGAAATTAAGCCCGTGACAATTGGTATGACAACACACATTTTTATATATCCATAATTGCAGTTCATATAACTGAAGAGTTGTGTCCTTCAGAGCTCGCTTATCTTTGGTGTGTACTTGCAATCCCATAATATACTAGTAATTGCTAATGAGACATTCACGAATGATGTATCTTAAGTGAGATGCATTCTCATTATTTGGCATTTCACTTTCTTATCGTTTTATTTTTGCAATTTTAAACGGCTAAACTGTTTGAAAGAGTTTTCTTTGTTAAAGGAACTTTTCTATGTTTTGAAAACCTTTGTAATTTAGTGTAGTGAATTCTCTCATCTGCTGTGTCATCAACCACTACATTTTGAGAAAAATTTGATGCTTCCTTTTAGAGTCAAAATCATGAGAGATGATAATATGTTGCTAGTGCATTGTGGTGTATCTTACGATAAGTTTGCTCAAGATTAGGCTATTTTGGTCGAGTATTTTCGTGCTGATATAACACAATTCTCTGACTTTTATTTTATCTGATCAGGAAAAGCTGAATGTCTTCTTGAATCTGGCAACCCTTAGAACCATAGCAACCATCTAGCTATCTAGTTTACCGATCCAATTTATTGTAGTCGTTCTTGATTCAGTGTACGTGCAAACAAAGGTTTACCCCCCAAAAAAATAAAGAGAAAGATCCCGCATTGGATCTCACTCGCGAGAATAATAATGTTGCTGAGGAGCTGTTAGTGGGAGTGGTGTCTGCAAGAAAGCAAAAATCTACACTAGATAATTTATGGTAACTTTGCATGCTCTCTTTTGCTGCAGGGTGCCATTCTGATTAATATTGCTCGAGGTGGTCTCTTGGACTATGATGCTGTTTTTAATAATCTCAAATCGGGACATTTGGGCGGTTTAGGAATTGATGTTGCTTGGGCTGAACCATTTGATCCTGATGATGCTATCCTTAAATTTCCAGAGGTTATAATCACACCTCATGTTGCTGGTGTTACAGAAAAGTCCTATAGATACATGGCCAAGGTAAGTCCTAAGTTGAGCTGTCTTGATGAAATGTTTCAATCAATCAAAACAACAATGCCTCAATTCCAAACTATTTGTGATCGGGTATATGAATCCCTTTTTATATAATTTGCTCCAATTTCATTTCATTGGTGGGAAACTAGTTTCAAATTGTTTGCCTACTTAAAAACCTTTGGCTTGTCTGTGTTTAGACCCACGTTCAACATACTGAAATATTTTGTTCATGCCCTTCTCTAATCTCTCTCTCCTTTTATGTTGTTGTTGTATCTTTTCATACTTCTGAAACCTTGTTTACGAAGTGTGTGTTTTCTGTTAGATGAAGTTCTGTAGAATAATCAAATCACATGTAACATAGTATAAACATCTCGGCAAAGAGATATCATTGTCAAGCCCTATAAATGTACATGCAGGCGGCTTTCTGGAAAAACTGAAATCCCTAGATTTCTCTAGTTTACTCAAACTCGTCGAATAACCAAGCTATTCTTTAAGAGTTTTTGTATCCATTTACAGACCTAGAGTTTCTGGGGGACGTATGCTGCTTCGGTAGGCTGAAAAGCGCACACAGTGCTGTCATTCTGCCTGATAATATTAACCAGAATAATATAGGCTAAAGTTTATTTGTTAGAACATCTTGTTGAAATCAATGTTTTACTATGTTAAATTACAGGTTGTCGGGGACGTTGCTCTTCAACTACATGCAGGAGAACCTCTTTCAGGAATAGAGATTGTCAATTAAACCAATCAGTAACTGTTAACATTTCTTGCCATTGAGGGAAGTAGTTTCTTTACATTTCATATTTATCCTTGTATTGGCATACAAGTATCCTACTAAATTATTAGAGCTCGTTTTTCTCACATACTAGTTATACGGCGATTATTGCTGAAATTATTTATGTGATTTATGCATTGAATAATAATGAGGAGATTGTTGTATTTTGTGTCTGAGAAATCAGTCTTGAATTAAAGCTATTGGGTTCGACCGAACTCGCACTCGGCTCTCTAGCTCCGTCTCTGATTTTAGTGAGTTGTCAAATTACAGATTTTGGAGTTCAATGCACGCCCGACTTGTCATATTTCTGTGACGTAAAATACTACAATTATTTTGTAAAATTCGCAACTGGAATTGCAGCTACAACTTTAATCTACTACTATTAAGTCAATATATAAAAAGAAATTTACTGCCATCGGGTTTCAAGTTCAAATTTCAATAAAAATAAAAATATTAAGCGGCTACTTTCCATTTGTAAAAGTTTTGGTGGATAAAGTAAGTAGATACCGATACTACCGGGAGATAGTAGGTACCACATAAATTTAATTGAGGTGCGCGTAAACTGGTCCGAACATTCGTGTTTTACACAATTGTGAATATTCTTAATGTAATAACTCGTGCCAAATTGTGAATATTCTTAATCACAAACTTTAAAGACAAATGTTATTGAAGATTTTATACTCACTTGGTTCTAAAAAGAGTTTTACACAATTGTGAAACCTTATTTTCTTCTCCCTTTTTATGAAAACCTTACGCACAAAAAAAAAGCTAACACATATGACACATCTAATGATAAAAAATTATTGTTTACACAAATTCAATAAATACATGAGATGTATCTATAATAACTAAAGCGATTAGTTTATCACTTAATCATAATAATTTAGCGTAAACATTCGGTACACAATCAAACTCATAAGTAGACCTGGCAAGATGGTTAAAAATAATAGTTATCCATCCAACCCAACCCATTAAATAATGGGTTGGATAACTTATTTTTTTAAACCGGATCGAATATGGATAATTATCCATATTATCCATTAGAAAAATGAGTAACCAAATGGGTAACGATTGAGTAAAATATGGATAATACAATTATTGAAAAATTATTTCAGTAATGTTCTTCTGTTGCAAGGGGCAACAAATTCATATTAGAGCTTGAGGCTAATATGAAGTCATGAATGGATAATATGGTTACTCATTTATTCGCCGGTTAACCCGTTTATTAACCCTGTTAAATATGGGTTGGATCGGATAATTTACCCGTTTTTTATTACCCATTTCGACTAGAACAATATCCGACCCGACCCCACCATTTGCCACTCCTACTCATAAGGAACATAGAAAAGAATAGACCTCTTATCACCACATTATCATAGTCCCTAAAATAGTACTATGCCCACACTTTGATGTCTCCTTGTCTTCTTAAATTAACAGACCTTTTTACTACTTCCTTGGTTCACAATAAGTGACTATTTTATTTTTGACACGCTCAATTAAAAAATAAGAACTCCTAGAAAAAAAAAAAATGTATTCACTAAATTAATTTTAATTAGTTGTTACCTTGATATATTGGAATATGTAAATAAGAGTAAATTTTGAAAAAAAAAAATTAATTTCTTCTGATTATATAAATGAACACTTATTTTGGACCAAAATAAAAAAATAAAATAATCACTTATTGTGATTCGGAGGGAGTACTTCTTTTGTGGTGTCCTTTTTTCTTTGGTAAATTGTGGTGTCCTTTTTCAAAAATCAATACAACTACCCAATTGCAACAATTACTTTATGTTTCATCGGCAATTAGTCTGTGCAAACATTTACAAAACCAATACTCCCTCCGTCAAATTGTTTATCGTGCTTTCTAAAAATAATTATTTCAAATATTTATTATTTTAGAAATTTAAAATAAACTAAATTGTATTTTTCTCATTTTATCCTTAATAATAATTGTTCTTGAAGATGGAGAGCACATAACATAGAATAAATAAATATTCAATGAAGAAAGATTATATTTTGATACATAAATAAGGGTAAAATAGTCCAACCACCTATAATTAATGGTTCTTAAGAGGTGTGTAAAAGAAAAATACGACAGATAATTTGAGACGAAGAGAATAATAACAACAAACTCAATATAATCCCATAAGTAGGATTTGAGAAAAATAGTATATATACAGCCTTACATCTGCTTTGTGAAGGTAAAAAAATTCTTTTCAATAAACCCTCGACTCAGGGTACATGCATTAGTTGTCTGTGCAAACGTTTGTAAGATATTAATTGTACACCCATAAATCTTTATTGAAAAAGCAGAGAAAAATGAAAAAAAGATCAACATTGGATATTATTATTTGAATTGAGTCTTTTCGTGAGACCTAGGATACAAATAGAGAGTGATTGCGAATGGGGAGGAAAGTGTTTGATCCTACCAAAGTTTCAAGATTGGGATCCTAGGTAGAATCGGATCCTAATATCTTTCTCTCCTGCCAAAAAAGGAAGCATATAATTAATTTCGAGCCTGCTTCCTTAACTACTCCGTCCGGTTCATAATAAATAATTTTTTAGTTTTTTTTTTGTGGTCCAAAATAAGTGACTTTTCAGATTTCAAGAATAATTTAATTATTTTTTTCCTACATTGCCTTGGAGTAAATAGTGGTGAAGTATATGTTACGAGTATTTACGTGAGATAGTAAATATTAATATAGTCAATTTCATTGCTAATTAATATTAAAAAGGAGTAATTAACATTTTTTTTTTAAAATCTAGTCTAATTATGTGAAAAATAATGTTGAGGTGTAATAATATTGTTCAAAGTAAAGAGAAGTTAGTGCACTACACTCTGTTTGCGCGGGGTTCGAGAAAGGACCGAACCATATTAGGTCTTATATATGTGATCTTATCTTATATTTTTTGCAAGAGGTTGTTTTTACAGTTGAACGGTGGGATCAGGTTGCGCGTCGCAACAAGTGAAATAAGGGTGGATTGATATGGTAAAATAAGGAAAAATTGCGATGTTGATATTGATTATATAGTGGGATCGGGTTGCGCGGCCAATATATATATATATATATACACTTATTTTTTTTATATTTACATGGTGGAATAAGGGAGAATCGTGTTGTACGGTGGGATCGGGTTGCGTGCCGCAACACTTTATGTGATTTGCATTCATGTTGTATTGTGTTGGCTTTGGTGGTTTCGTACGAGACTATGAGGATTGGTATTTCTATATTTACCTGTTTTCGAGGATTGAGTTATTTTCATGAGTTAACTGCCTTATTTTCCGTATGTTCCTTTCCGGTCATAATTTTTATACTGCGTACATGTTATTGTAAGTGACCCGCATTAGCCTCGTCACTACTTCGTAGAGGTTGGGCTCGGCACTTACATAGTACATAGGGTCCGTTGTACTCATACTACACTCTACACTTCTTGTGCATATTTTGGAGTCGGTCCCATCGGCGGTCAGTATATTTCTCGGGTTGACTATCAGTACGGAGACTTGAGGTACAACTGCTCGGCGTTCGTAGGCCTGAAGTCCCCTTCTACTTTATCTTAGATGTGTATTTTTTTTTAGACAATTTTACTTTCATTCAGATCTTTATATGTATTACTCTAGTAGCTCGTGCACGTGTAACACCAAAGTCGGGGTTGTACTAAGATATTTTAGTTGTTATGGCTTTCCGCACTTTAACTCAATTATTTCAATAATTGACATCAGCTAAACTTAAATTGTTTAAAAATGGCTTAAAGCTAATCTAACGTTGGATTGCCTAACAAGTGAAATGTTAGGCGCCATCACGGTCCCGAATGTGAAAATTTCGAGTCGTGACAAAATAATTATATTTTAATATACATAGGGGTGTATGTAAAAAATTTCATAGTATAATGGGTATGAGAGTTTGATTCGAAAATATGTGGATGTTTATTGTAACTAGTACAACAATAACAACAATTTCACGAATTGATATCATAGCACTAGGTTACCTAGGTCTCACGAATCACAAGCAAGCTTAATAAAGTCTGGAGGATCAATACGGAGACGTCTGTACTTATCTTCTAGAGGCTATGGAGTTTAGGAACAATTTCACTTATATTCTTCTCTGTCATGTGATTTTATTCTATCAGTGATGATTGAACTCTTCTATTCTTATTCTCTTGCAGATGGCGAGAACATGTACTGCATATACAGCTGGACAAGAGCCGAATCCCCCTGACGCATCCACGACTAGGGGCAGAGGTCGAGGCCGAGGTCGCGCCAGAGGCCAAGGCAGAGGCAAAGCTCATCCTAGAGCACGTGCAGCAACACCTGCACTGGAGCCTCGGGTAGATTTTGATGAGGAGTTTCCAACTCAGACTGTACCTGTTGGACTAGCTCAGGTCCCGGAGGGGTTCATAGCTACTCCAGTTCTTCAAGACGCTCTAGTCTATTTGGTGGTCCTTATGGAGAGTGTGTCCAAGACCGGTATCTTTCTGGTGGCACCAGCCGTCTCTCGGGATGGGGGAAGAGCATAGACTCCTGCTATTCACACTCCGGAGCAGGTGACTCCCTAGTATCAGACTCCAGCAGCCCCAACAGTTGGGGTAGTTTAGCCGGTTGTTGCGACACGGGCTGGTGATAGGCTCGCTTTATCTTCTTAGGCTATGTTGAGGTTGGATAAGTTTACCAAGCTCTTTCTTGTACATTTCAGCGGTGCATCTTTTGAGGACCCACAGGATTTTCTTGGCCGTGCGCAACATGGGTATAATTGAGACCAAATGGGTCGATTTTGCAGCATTCTAGATGATAGGATCCGCCCGGAGATGGTGGAGAGATTACATGTTAACTAGCCAGTTGGGTCTCCTGCACTTACGTGGGATCAGTTTTCACAGCTATTTATAGAGAAGTTCATCCCTATCACACTAAGAGAGGAGTACCACAAGTAGTTTGAGCGTCTTCAGCAGGGTAGTATGACTGTCACCCAGTGCGAGACTCGATTTGTGGACCTAGCTTGCCATGCCATTATCTTACTTCCTACTGAGAGGGAGAGAATGGGAATATTTATTGATGGGCTCACTTACACTTCAGGCTGCAGATGGCCAAGGAGACTGGGAGTGATATTTATTTACAGACGACCGTAGATATTGCTAAACGGATCGAGTTGGTTCTTGCTCAGGAGAGGGAGCTGGTTTCAGATAAGAGGACTCATCATTCCGATAGTTTCAGTGGTTCCTCATCTGGAGGCAGTGTACTTTTGGTAGAGGCCATCCTCCCAAGCCATTTCATTCAGCACTTCAGGCATCTCACAGTGTTTCTGGGAGTCGTGGTCCTTATGTGCCTTACTCTGGGCAGCCAGCCTACAGTGCACCATCGACTCCTATTAGTGCGCGTTCAATTCAGAGCTATCACCATTGTAATCCCGTCCATTCGGGTCAGCTTCATTTTCAGCAGCCATAGCAGCAGGATGAGTGTTCCGAGTGTGGTGGTATTGGGCATATTAGGAAGTCATATCCGAGATTATTGGGCGGCATGCCACAACAAAGTTCTCGTGCCATGGTTTCGGTACTGGTTGCTCCATCACCTGCTCAGCCAGCTAGGGGTAAGGGTCAGGCAGCCAGAGGTGGGGTCAGACCGTTAGAGGTGGAGGTCAAGCTGTTAAAGGTAGAGGTCAGGCTGCTAGAGATGGAGGCCAGCCAACTAGAGCTCGTCCTAGAGACGTAATTTAGAGTGGTGGGGCCTAGCCCCGATTTTATGCTTTCCTAATTATGCTTGAGGCTGAGTCATATGACGTGGTTATCACAAGTATTGTTCCAGTTTTCCATAGAGATGCTTCAGTTACATTTAATCCATCTACTTATTCCTGCATGTCATCCTATTTTGCTGCATATTTGGTTGTGCCTCATGATTCTTTGAGTGCTCTTGTGTATGTGTCCACGCCTGTGGGAGATTCTATTGTTGTAGATCGTGTCTATCGCTTGTGTGTGGTTACTATTGGGAGTCTTGAGACTAGTGTAGATATTCTACTTCTTGATATGCTAGATTTTGATGTTATATTGGGTATGGATTGATTGTCACCTTATCATGCCATAGTGGAGTGTCACGCTAACACGGTGACCTTAGCCATCTGGAAGGGGACTCTTGGCCGTTCTACCAGCAAGGTTATTTCCTATGTGAAGGCTCAACGTATGATCGAGAAGGGGTGTCTAACTTATTTGGATTATATTCGCGATTCTAGCACGGAGGTTTCTTCCATCGGTTCAGTACTAGTTATTTGTGAATTCCCATAGGTGTTTCCTGTAGGTCTAACGGGGATGCCACCCGATAGAGATATTGACTTCTGTATTGATTTGGATCCAAGCACTCAACCCATTTCTATTCTGCCATACCATATGGCCCCACCAAAGTTAAAAGAATTGAAGGAGAAAATGTAAGATTTGCTTGATAAGGGCTTCATTAGACCTAGCGTCTCGCCCTGGGGTGCACCCGTGTTGTTAGTGAAGAAGAAGGATGGGTCGATGAGGATGTGTATAGACTATCGACAGTTGAACAATGTCACTATCAAGAACAAGTATCTGTTGCTAAGGATTGATGACATATTTGATCAACTTTCGGGTGCCAATGTGTTTTCGAAGATTGATTTGAGGTCTGGCTACCATCAGTTGAAGATTAGGGCATCCGATGTCCCTAAGACAAATTTTTGGACTAGGTATGGACATTATGAGTTTCTAATGATGTCATTTGGGTTGACAAATGTCCCAACAACATTCCTGGATTTGATGAACTGGGTGTTCAAGCCCTATTTGGATTCTTTTGTGATTGTATTCATTGATGATATATTGATTTACTCCCGCAGTCGAGAGGAGCATGAGCAACATCTTTGGATTGTACTTCAGACTTTGAGGGATAGTCAGTTATATGCCAAGTTTTCAAAGTGTGATTTTTGGTTAGACTCAGTCACCTTTTTATGGAACGTCATATCAGTAGAGGTCATAAAGGTGGATCCTAAGAAGATTGAGGCAGTTCAGAACTGGACTAGACCTACTTCAGCTACAGAGATCCGGAATTTCCTGGGTTTGGTGGGTTATATCGCTTGTTCGTGGAGGGGTGTTCATGTATAACAACCCCATTGACCATATTAATCCATAAGGGCGCCCCATTCAGATGGTCGGATAAGTGTAAGTTGAGATTTCAGAAGCTCAAGACTGCTTTGACTACGACGCCAGTGTTGGTGTTGCCCACAGGTTAATGATCTTACATAGTGTATTGTTATGCATATTGTATTGGGCTCGGTGCAGTATTAATGCAGGATGTCAGGGTGATTGTATACACGTCATGGCAGTTGAAGGTTTATAAGAAGAATTACCTAGTTTATGACATAGAGTTGGAAGCCATTATTCATGTGCTGAAGATTTGGAGGCACTATCTTTACAGTGTGTCGTGCGAGGTATTCACTGATCATCAGAGTCTATAGTAATTGTTCAAGCAAAATGATCTCAACTTAAGGAAAAGGAGGTGGTTGGAACAACAGAATATGATATCACCATTTTGTATCATTCCGGGAAGGCCAATGTGGTGGCCGATGCCTTGAGTAGAAAGGATTTGAGTATGGTTAGCCTTGCGTATATTCCAGTTGGTGAGAGGCCACTTTCTGCAGATGTTCAGGCTTTGGCCAACCAGTTCATGAGGTTAGATGTTTCAGAGCCTCGTCGTGTTCTAGCTCGCACAGTCGCTCGACTTTCCTTGTATGAGCGCATTAGGGAGTGTCAGTATGATATTTTTAACTTGTTTGTCCTTAAGGACACAATGCGACATGGTAGTGCTAAGAAGGTTACTGTTGGAGATGATGGATCTTTGAGGATGCAGGGTCGTATTTGTGTGTCCAATGTGGATGGGCTTCGTTAGTTGATTCTTGAGGATGCTCACAATTCCCGATATTCTATTCATCTAGGAGCGGCTAAGATGTATCAGGACTTGCAGCAACATTATTGGCGGAGGAGGATGAAGAAGGATATAGTTGCATACGTATCTAGGTGTTTAAATTGTTAGCAAGTTAAGTATGAGCATCAGAGGCCTGGTGTTTTGCTTAAGAGGTTAGAGATTCATGAGTGGAAGTGTGAGTGTATCATTATAGATTTTGTTGTTGGACTCCCACATACTCAGAAGAAGTTCGACACGGTATGGGTCATTGTGAACATGTTGACCAAGCCGGCACATTTCATTCCAGTGGTAGTTACTTATTCTTCAGAGCGATTAACTGAGATCCACATCTGCGAGATCGTCTGTCTTCATGGTGTGCACGTGTCTATCATTTATGATCGAGGTACACAGTTCATCTCGCTCTTCTCGAGGGCAATACAATGTGAGTTGGGAACACATGTTGAGTTGAGCAGAACCTTTTATCCCTAGATGGACGGACAGTCCGAGCGCACTATTCAGATATTGGATGATATACATCGCGCTTGCGTTATGGATTTCAAGGGTTCTTGGGATTAGTTCTTGCTGCTTGTGGAGTTTTCCTACAACAACAACTACCAGTTGAGAATTCGAATGTCTCCCTATGAGGCATTATACGGGAGGCGGTACCATTCGCTAGTTGGATGGCTTGAGCCAGGGGAGGCTTGGTTGTTGGGTACGGATTTGGTAAGGGATGCCTTGGATAAGGTCAAGATTATTCAGGATCAACTTTGCACAGCTCAATCTAGGCAAAAGAGTTATGCCGACCGTAGAGTTAGTGATGCAGCATTCATGGTTGGAGGGAGGGTATTGCTCTAGCTTTCACCCATAAAGGGTGTGATGAGGTTCTAAAAGAAGGGAAAGTTGAGCCCTAAGTATATCGGACCCTTTGAAATTCTTGAGAGTGGGTGAGGTGGCCTATAGGCTCACATTGCCACCTAACTTATCAGTAGTCCATCCGGTGTTCCATGTGTCCATGCTCTGTAAGTATCACGGTGATCCGCCCCAGGTGTTAGATTTCAGCTCAGTCCAATTGGACAATGCTTTGACTTATGAGGAGGAGCCGGTGGCTATTCTAGCCCAACAGGTCTGGCGGTTGAGACTAAGAGTTATCCTTCAATTCGAGTGCAGTGGAGAGGTTAACCGATCGAGTCACCCATGTGGGATTCCGAGTTGGACATGCGGAGCAGATATCTACACCTTTTCACCAGTCCAGGTACTTTACTATGTCTGTTCGAGGACGAACTTTTGTTTTAGAGGTGGAGAATATGATGAACCGATAGGTCATTTATAGTTTTAACCCTCAATTCTGTATTTTGGAACCTCGATTATCTCTATTTAGCCTTCCGCGATTTGCGTGCCCAGTTCATTTTTTTCCTGAAAGGTTTTATGTGAAAAAATTAATAAAAATGTGAAATTATGCTTTAAAACTCATTTGAGTTGACTTCGGCCAATATTTTAAGAAAATGGACCCGGATAAGTGATATGACGGTCCCGATGGGTCCGTATCGTGATTTGGGACTTGGGCGTATGCCCAGAATCTAATTCGGAAGTCCGTAACTTAATTTATCATAATTTGTTGAAAACTAGAAGTTTAAAGGTTTAAGTAAATCCCAAGTTTGACCGTAGTTTGACTTGATTGCTACTGGGTTCAGATTTGGTTCCGGAAATTGGTATAAGTTCATTACAACATTTGTGACGTATCTGCAAAATTTGGTGCAAAACGAAATTGATTTGACGTGATTCAAACGTCCGATTGAAAAAATGGAAGTTCTTAAGTTTCTTTAAAAATTTCATTCGTTTTGGTGTCCAATTCGTAACTCTAGTTGTTATTTTGGTGTTTTGGTCATGCGAGCGAGTTCGTATGATATTTTTGGACTTGTGTGCATGTTTGGTTTGGAGCCCTAAGGGCTCGGGGGGCGGGG
>ML438011.1:17148-61189 GCA_005239525.1 Nicotiana knightiana
GTGTTTGGTTTTGTGGGTTGGTGTTTTTTTGTGTTGTTGTTGTGGCACGCGTGGGGGGGGGGGGGGGGGGGGGGGGACGCGTTTCAAAAAGTTCAGGAGAGATCATATTTTTGTTGGTGCTCAGGTTTCGCATTTGCGAGACATTGGTCGCATTTGCGACAACCGCATTTGCAAACTTCATGTTCGCATTTGTGAAGAGCACAATGGTTTAAAGAGTTTGCATTTGCGAACTCCCGATCGCATTTGCGATGAAGGCCTGATCTGGGAGTTGATCGCAATTGCGATCACTAGGTCGCATTTGCGACATGACCATGTTCGTATTTGCAAACAATTCATCGCAAATGCGATGAAAGCAGAGATAGTGGTCACTTACAATTTTGATGGTTTTCTCACATTTGCGGGGTTCACAATCGCGAACTCCATATCGCAATTGCGACATCTGTGCCATGAAAAAAGAGGGAAAAACGGGAATTAACTCATTTCTTTCAAATTCTCAACCCTAAACACCCAAGAGATGATTTTCCCAATAGACTTCCTTCCTAAATTCTTTGGTAAGAAAGTTAAATCTATTTTTTTTATTGACCATTACATTTCATAAGTTTTCAACATCAAATCTATTATTTTCATGGTAGAAATTAGGGATTTGGGTAGAATTAGAGATTTTTATAAATTGGGGATTTAGACCTCGAATTGAGGTTGGATTTCGAAACAAATCATATAGCCGGGCTCGGGGGTGAATGGTTAATCTGGTTTTTGTCCGAATTTCGGGTTTTGACCAAGCAAGCCAGGGTTGACTTTTGTCGACTTTTTGAAAAAAATATAAAGATCTTAACTTTATGTATTGTAATTGATTTCCCTAGCTTTATTTGATGTTATTGAGTCTTTGTTAGATTTGGTTTGTTTGGAGCCTTGTTCGAAAGTCAAGGCCATGGTTGAACTTTGAGTTGGTTGCAGAGTGAGGTAAGTGTTGGGTCTAACCTTGATTTGAGGGAATTAGGAACCCTTGTGCTATGTGTCATGTGAAATTCATGTGTACCGATGTATATGCAAGGTGACGAGTGTATATGCAATGTGTTATTCCATGACTTGACTGTTACATTTCTTAATTGCTTCCTATGCCTTAACTAGGCTTGAAGTCCCCTTCTACTTTATCTTAGCTGTGTATTTTCTTTCAGATAACTTTACTTTCATTCAGACCTTTATATGTATTACTCTAGTAGCTCGTGTACTTGTGACACCAAATTGGGGCTAGTACTTAGATATTTCAGTTGTTATAGCTTTCCACACTTTTATCTCAGTTATTTCAGTAATTGACGTCAGTTAAACTTGAATTATTTTAAAATGGCTTAAAACTAATCTAACGTTGACTTGCCTAGCAAGTGAAATGTTAGGAGCCATCACGGTCCCGAAGTGAGAATCAGGGTCGTGACATTAATAATTATATTTTAATATGCCTCTGGGTGTATGTGTAAAATTTCATAGTATAAAGGGTATAAGTGTTTGATTCGAAAATATGTGGATGTTTATTGTAATTAGTACAACAATAACAACATCCAAGTAAATCTCATAAGTGGGGTGTATGGAGAGTAGTGTGTATGCAGACCTTATTCCTACCCAAGAGGGTAGAGAGGCTATTTTCGAAAGATCCTCGGCTCAAGATGGAGAAAAGAAACACTATATGAGTGCCATCAACATAAAATCAAGAGATAATGATAGCATCATAAGAACCAAAAAATAGATAGAAAGCAATAACAATAACCAGTAAATAAAGACCGACACAATGAAACCGGAGAATACCGTGAACACAATATTAACCACTAGCAGTTGGAGACAATATCCTATTAGACTAGCCTCACACAAGTTCGAAGTAGAAATAAAAAAAAGCTCAACCACCTCCTAACTTACAATCCAAATGCGCGACCTCCACAGCTTCTTATCAAGGGCAATCTCCTCGAAATCTAAATCCACGTCGTGTCCTGTCTGATTACTTCTCCCGAATACTTCTTAGGCCGCCTTCTACCTTATATCGTACCAGCCAATACCAACTGCTCACACCTCCTTACTGAGGCATTCAGGCTTTTCCTTCGTATGTTCCCGAACCATCTAAGCCTCGCTTCCCGTATCTTGGCATCCATAAGAGACACGACCACCTTCTACCGAATCTTATCCATCCTAGTGTGCCCGTACATCTACCTCAACATCCTCATTTATGCTACTTTCATCTTCTAGGTATGTAAGTTCTTAACTGGCCAACACTCAGCCCCATACAACATGGCTGGTCTAACCACCGCTCTATAAAACTTACCTTTGAGTATCGGTGGCACTTTTCTGTCACACAGGACTCCAGATGCTAATCTCCATTTCATCCACCCCACCCTTATACGGTGTGTGACATCCTCGTCGATCTACCAATCCCCCTGGATAACCAACCCATGGTATTTGAAACTGTCTCTCTTGGGGATGACCTGAGATTCAAGACTCACTTCCATGCCTGCTTCCCACGGCTCCGCATTGAACTTGCACTCCAGGTATTCCATCTTAGTCCTGCTCAACTTGAAACCCTTAGACTCAAGGGTTTGTCTCCAAACCTCCAGTGTCTCATTGATGCTGCCTGGCGTCTCATCTATTAGCACTATGTAATCATCGAATTAACATACACCAAGGCACCTCCCATTGAATATGGCATGTCAGTGCGTCCATCGCCAAAGCCAATAAGAATGGGATGAGCGCAGATCCTTGATGTAACCCCAGCAACCAGAAAATGCTCTGAGTTGCCCCCCACTATCCTAAGCCTAGTCTTAGATCCTTTGTACATGTCCTTAATCGCCCTTATGTAGGCAACCAACACACCTTTAGCCTCCACGCATCTCCAAAGGACTTGTCTAAGGACCTTGTCATACGCTTTCTCCATGTCAATAAACACCATGTAAAGGTCCTTCTTCCTATCTCTGTACCGTTCCACCAACCTCCTAATAAGGTGGATAGATTCCGTAGTCAACCGAACCATCATGAACCCAAACAGATTGTCGGATATAGACACTGTCCTCCTCACCCTCGCTTCTATCACCCTCTTCCAAACTTTCATGGTATGACTTAGCAACTTGATACCTCTATAGTTGTTACAACTTTGGATATCACCTTTGTTCTTGTAAAACGGTACCACCGTGCTCCACCTTCACTCATCTGGCATCCTCTTCGTCCTGAAAATTACATTAAACAACCCAGTTAGACACTCCAAGCCTGCTCCACCCATACACCTCCAAAATTCAACCAAAATTTTGCATGGCCCCGTTGCTCTACCCTTACTCATCTTACACATAGCCCCCATGACCTCCTCAACCTTAACGCGCCTACAATACCCAACCAAAATTTCTCCTGGCCCGGTTTCTCTACCCTTACTCATCTTACACATAGCCCCCATGACCTCCTCAACCTTAATGCGCCTACAACACCCAAAGTCTCGGAGACTCTCGGAGTGCCTCAATTCACCTAGCACAATTTATTGATCCCCATCTTCGTTCAGAAGTCTATGAAAGTAAGTCTGTCATCTCTGCTTAATCTAAGCCTCTCCCATCAATACTCTACCGTCATCGTCTTTGATGAACCTCACTTGGTCCATATCCCGAGCCTTCCTCTCTCTCGCCTTGGATAGTCGAAATAAATTCTTCTCCCGCCTCTGTCCCTAATTCCTGGTATAGAAGACCAAACACCGCGGTCTTAGCCTCAGTGATCGCCAACTTACCCTCCTTCCTAGCTACCTTATGCCTCTCAATGTTCGCTCTCCTCTCCTCCTCACATGTGCTCCCTACTAACATCAAGTACACTGCCTTCTTCCTTTCCACTTTACCTTGAACCACTTCATTCCACCACCAATCACCTTTGTGTCCGCCGGAGTAACCCTCAATACCCCTAGCACCTTTCTCACCGCCTTCCTAATCCAGTTTTCCATCGTCATCCACATAGATCTAGAATTCCCATTACTCCTCCAAGCTCACATATCCGATAATCTCCCCTCCAACTCCTTGGATTTATCCTTATTCAAGGCTCTCCACATGATCCTTGGTCGTCCTCGTACCTTATACCTCTCTCTGTTATCTCTCCTCTCCTCCTCATTTGTGCTCCCTACTAACTTCAGGTACGCTGCCTTCTTCGCTTCCACTTTACCTTAAACCACTTCATTCCACCACAAGTCACCTTTGTGTCCGCTGGAGTAATCCTTCAATACCCCTAACACCTCTCTCGCCACCTCCCTAATACAGTTTGTCATAGTCGTCCACATAGCGCTCGCGTCCCCACTACTCCTCCAGGATCCTATATTCGATAACCTCCCCTCCAACTCCTAGGCTTTATCCGTATTCAAGGCTTCCACCTGATCCTCGGTCGTCCTCGTACAAACCTCTCCTTCCTATTTACCCTGTCACCGACGTCCATCACTAAGAGCCTATGTTGCGTCGCGAGTGTCTCATCTGGAATAACCTTACAATCCTTGCACAACCTTTTGTCACACCTCCTGAGGAGAAGATAATCAATCTGAGTCTTCGCCACCGCACTTTGAAAAGTAACCAAATGCTCCTCCCTCTTTGAAAAACTAGATTTTGCAATCACCATCTCAAAAGCCTTGCCAAAATCTAACAACAAAGTACGTCCTCTGTTCATATCTCCATAATCGAAACCTCCATGCACCTTTCCATAGCCACCAACAGTCTAACCGATATGACCAATGAAATCTCCTCCTATAAATAGCCTCTCAATAGGTGGAATACTATGCACAATCTCATCCAACTCCTCCCAGAAGCGCCTTTTAACCGCCTCATCTAAGCTCGCTTGTGGCGCGTAAGCGCTAACGACATTTATGGTGTTGCACTCTCCAACCACTAGCTTAATAGTCATTATTCTATCATTCACCCGCTTAAACTCTACCAGAGACTTTCTAAGATCCCTATCCACCAAAATCCCCACTTCATTCTTACCCTTGTTGACTCTAGAGTAACACAACTTATACCCGTCTGTGTCCCTCGCCTTCGATCCTACCTTCCTAGTCTCTTGGACATATGCTATATTGACCTTCCTCTTCTGGAGAATCTTCGCCAACTCTATAAACTTACCCGTCAATGTTCCTATGTTCCATGACCCAGTTCTCAACCTATAGGCCCCCTTGATCCCTTTACCTCCATTGCCTCCCGTCCTACCCCCTGAACCCTGACCCATCCCTATCCACTCCGAGGACATGACCTACTATCCCATGTCACAACCACAATACCTATGACAAACTAAGGAAAATCACTAACATAACAACAAGCGGCGGACCAACTAGAAGAAAACAAGATATAACTACAGGAACGCTAATAATATGCTTAAACTAGTGCGCAACTAAAGCGGAAACAAGTTAACAAACACAAAGAAGAGAAATCGGAGAGTAACAACTCCCGAGAGTAGAACCTAAAAATTCGACTTAGTGTACATCCGAGGTCGTACATACTGACGTACTTCCTTCAAACTCCAATTTGTCTTTGCAAACACCAACTAGGGCTGCTCCGCTCTGCTCGCTCGTATGCCTCACGCTCGTCACCACTGCCGCGACTAACAACCTGAACAATCACAACACACCAACCAAGAAACAAACAAGGGCAGGGGCTGTCAACCTATCACTGCTGCACCGGTGTTTAATTTTACGGCAGTTCGGGCTGCCTACTAAACAACGGGCAAATAGCCAGCGAATACAACGAGGATCGACAAAGAGACGAAGGGTCGAACCCAAGGAAGGAGAAAAGAGAGTGGGAGAGTGGGGAGACTCAGGCAGAAAAAATAAGAGAAGGACACCTAGGGGTCGCCGGCGGGGGGCCCTGCCCTGTTAGGGTTTCCGGACTGGGTGGACAGAAAAGAGGAAAGGGGAAGGGAGAAGAAAGATGAGAGAAGAAAGAGCGAGACGCGGGAGGGTCGCTGGTCGAAAAATCGCTGGTGTGAGCTGAAGAGATGAGGAGAGCTAAAAAACAAGGGGGAAAGAAAGGAGTAAAAGGGGAGGGGGGAGGGAGTGAGAAGAAAGAAGGGGGAGAGAGGGATGGCTTATCTACCTGCGTGTGGTCGCCAGCAACGACATTCTCGCCTGTGAGGAGTGGAGGTCAAAGAAGAGAAGAAAAAGAGAGAGAAAGACTCGTTAAGAGAGAGAGAGAGAGAGAGAGAGAGAGAGAGAGAGAGAGAGAGAGAGAGAGAGAGAGAGAGAGAGAGAGAGAGAGAGAGAGAGAGAGAGAGAGAGAGAGAGAGAGAGAGAGAGAGAGAGAGAGAGAGAGAGAGAGAGAGAGAGAGAGAGAGAGAGAGAGAGAGAGAGAGAGAGAGAGAGAGAGAGAGAGAGAGAGAGAGAGAGAGAGAGAGAGAGAGAGAGAGAGAGAGAGAGAGAGAGAGAGAGAGAGAGAGAGAGAGAGAGAGAGAGAGAGAGAGAGAGAGAGAGAGAGAGAGAGAGAGAGAGAGAGAGAGAGAGAGAGAGAGAGAGAGAGAGAGAGAGAGAGAGAGAGAGAGAGAGAGAGAGAGAGAGAGAGAGAGAGAGAGAGAGAGAGAGAGAGAGAGAGAGAGAGAGAGAGAGAGAGAGAGAGAGAGAGAGAGAGAGAGAGAGAGAGAGAGAGAGAGAGAGAGAGAGAGAGAGAGAGAGAGAGAGAGAGAGAGAGAGAGAGAGAGAGAGAGAGAGAGAGAGAGAGAGAGAGAGAGAGAGAGAGAGAGAGAGAGAGAAGAAGGCGTTTTTTTGTTTCCCTTACCTTGTGAATCTCAACGGTTAATTGTGGTATATACTTGCTCGCATCGGATATTATTATTCCAATAAATACATGACAAGTGTTTTAAAAAACATAATTATTACTAGATTATAGTTAATTAACACATATTATTACCTTAATTTATTACTTAACTATGATAAATTAAAATAATTCAATGTAAATACGTGTTGTTGATAAGTTTTTATCAACTAATTATCCGTAAGGTATAGTTTTACGGGTAGAAATAAGAAACATCGACAAGAAGAAACCTCTTCGTACCATGTAGTTATAGTTCCCTATATTAGTGCTGTTAAAGGTTTATTCCGAGTCATAAAAGAGCAATTTTTTAACAGAAAGATTTCCTATATGGTAATGCAATAAAATGTGACAGGATGAAAATTTAATTATTTTTTATATTGAAACGCGCTTTTATCTTATGTGAAATTTATGAAAACTCGAAATATCAATAATGTCAAAGACAACATACCTTTTAGCAGACCATTTGCTGTCGTTTTGCCTTCTTTCGTAAGTAGTCTATTTACTTTTGTTTTTTGTGTTGTGTCCTTACTTCAATTCAATAAATTAGTCCATCTACCCATCTTTGACATCAAGTGAACTTTCAAACACCCCATCAAGACTCTCAGTGGAAACTCTCATTATATTTGTTGACTTATTTTATGCACACAGATACATTCTACGCGGACCTAAGATTTAAAAGTCACAAATATATATTTTTGCATTCAATCGAAATCTAATTTATATATGAAATGTCATTATTAATATATTATTATTTTGTAAAGACGTGTATATATATACATGAAATTTTTGTTGAACTCTAGACACTGATGACCCCTCTTTTTACAACCTAGGTCCCCCTTTGCTCCAGAAGACAAACGTTTTTCACAATACTAGAGATTACAAAAATTGTTTTACATTGCCATAGGGGGCCTCAAATTGAAATAAAATTTTGAATATGCACTTATGCTTTATTTTCTTCATCACCAAAATTTTCAATTCAATTCTTTAACGATTTTCGCTATTTCATCCAAAAAAAGAAAAAGAAAAGCTACTGTGTAAATGTATTTTTTTTTCTTTCATTTTAAGAGAAGTCATCAACTGATATTTCTTGAACTCAGTATGTAACAATACGACCTCTGAGGGATTTCAAAGACAATTTTATCTTTAACCATGCGTATGCATATATTTTTAGTCTTGGTATTGCTAATATCAGGTTTGCTACGTATAGTTATACATAAGATAATATCAAATAAAGTTTATAGCCAATTATACTTATATTAGTTATACATAGGTTGAAAAGGTATATCAAACAAATGATTAATAATACCAAAGTTAATACATTAATTATTTTCTCTACTATATCCTACCAAACGACCCCTTATGGATCGTTAAGATACAAATCTGAGATAAAAATTTAGTACTGCTTTATTCCTTGTTTGGTTACTAATCACAGGATAAGTTATCCCACGATTAAAAATAGTACCAGAATAGCTTATGCCAGCGAGAGGTGGAATAGTAATCTCAGGATAAAGCAGTAAAATTGACAATATCAGGGTTAATACAATGTACCAAACAGTCAATAAGAAATAATACTAGAATGACTAACATCATAACTAATCCCAATTAATGTTAATTACAAAAGTTCACCAATGTAATTTTGTAGATAATATTTTACAGCGGCAATGCGATACAATTTATACTCATAAAATATATCGTAAGAGCTAGGGAACTCATATTCCCTCCTAATTAATAACAACCAATTTTCCACACTCACAATCACGCATTTTTACCCAACCATTGACTTGCTTTCTCGTCCTTTTTTTCTTCTTCTTCTTATTCCGTTTGACAACTTCAACACTCATTTCTTTTCCACCTTCCAACTACTATTTGAAACCCCACAAACACACTGCAAAAATAACATTACCATCTCTGCAGCAAGAAAAGAAAGAATGAACAAATATTCCAGAATCAACAGCAAAGGCAAATCAGAATCTATACTTTTTTCTGATAATCTTTCTTTTCCATTATCTCAACCCCCACCAAAAATATCAAAACCCCATCAAGAAAAATCCAACAAAAATGAGTTTTCTAAAAAGTCTATGAATTTCCAATATGGTTCAGCTCAAGATCAAGAAAATGGAGAAGACGAGAATGGAGAGATGTTTGGAGTTATTTTAAGCAGAAGCCGCTCTGTTCAATCCATGGCAGAGAAGAAGGAAGTTAAGAGGACATGTTCAATGAAGAGATCATCATCAGTATCATCAGCTGGAGGATATTGCAGAATTCATCATCAAAATGATTATCCTTTTTCTGATGAAGACACTCATAAGAATTTGAATTTTCTGCACTTGAAACAGAGGAAGAAGGAGAAAGGCAAGATTCTTAAAGTTTGCATGAGGTTGCTTGGATTTTAGGATCTTGGATTTAGCTGCAGTGAGTGTTTGTTGGATCTTGGATTTTATCTCCTTTGTTTTTTCTTCTTTTTCCTCTCTCTTCTACCTTTAAATTTCTCTGAATGTCTTTTTGAAGAGTAAGATGATTGTGAATTTGTGATAAACTTACACAAGTACGTAATTAAGTTGATGATCACACTTGAAAGCTAGCAGTTCTTTGAGTAGGTTGGTTGGTGGAGATTCCTAATTGGAGGGGCTATTCACACTCTCCTTACTAGTTATACTCTCTCTCCTAATTTACGTGACACTGTTCGAATTTCGAGAGTCAAACTTTTTAATTTTTATTATAAATTCAGATTTTTTTTTCTTTTCCAACAAACAACTTTACTATATTAAATAATAGTAGCTCTCAAAGTGTCAAATGATGCAACAACATCGTTTACAATCCAACTAGGAAAAGTCGAAACCCAATTAATTCCATATAATAGCGAGATAGAAAACTTAGGCTAAATTATGTGCTAAGACATTCCAAGATCTAGGAATATATATTTATATCTTCAAAGGAATTCATCATCTTATCTTCACAAGTAGTCTCTATCTCCCATGAGACCACAAGCCTTTTTCTTATCATAGCCACCACATTTTTTGCATATGATAGAATATGCACCTTTGACCATCCATTTCTCTAGATTTTTTCAAAGCTTCACGAATTGCTAGTGCTTCAACAGTAATGGCTTTCCCAACAAATTGAATTGGGGTACCAAAGGCTTGAAGCAAATGACCACAGCTATCCATAACTGCCACTCCAATGCTTGCCATCTTCTTTTTCAATTGTAACCCAGCATCTGCAAATATAACATCATCTTGTGCCACATTAATATTTTTATTATCAAAATGGTCAGATGTGTGGAAAGGAGAAGAGATAGTAAAAATAGAATTTTGATGAATCAAAAAATATTTTGTTTACAATTTCATTAAGTTCACATATATCCCCATTAAAATTCAACAAATTTCTAACCTTCCAAATTTGCCACATAGTTGAAATGCTTAGTTTAACAATTTCAAGAGATTCAAGATATTTATTAGCTTTAATGAAAACATCATACCATCACGCAGCAAAATTTAAAGTATTTTCTAAGTTAGACCAATTAATAGGACATAACTTCCAAACTATCTGAGCTCTATGACATCGAAAGAGCATATGATCAACAGTTTCATTTTCTAAGCCACAAACCTTACATACTTTACATACATGACTTAAACATTTAGAAATAGTACAATTAAGAGGTAGCACATTCAAAATACATTTCCTAATAAAATATTTATATTTGTTCTTAATGTTCAGAGACCATAAGAACTCCCAAAAAACTTTTGAAAAAGAGTGATAACTAGATTGAGGTCTAGCATTGTTACCATCCCTACATCTTGCAATTTTTTTAGCTAAATGATAACCTGATTTTACCTCATAATTACCTGATTTAGAATGATGCCAAATAATTCTATCCAAAGAGCCCATAGTAAAGACGGGAATAGATAAAATTGCATGAATATCATCAATACAAATAAATTCTGAAGATCGTGCAACTTTCAAATATGCGTCTGTTGATCAATAAGGGCATTAACTTGCAACTCTGTATTCACTTGCGTTTGATAATGTTGTAGTCTAAATCCACAAGAATTAGGAATCTAAGGATCAATACATACCTTAATATTTTCACATGTTCCTACCCCCCATCGAATCCCTTTTGCAATAGCTCTCTTCCCCAAATAATACTTTTCCAAACCCAAGAACTAGATGATGAAATAATAGCTTTAGAGAAAGAATTATTTTGAAAGTACTTACTTTTGAGAATTTTAAAGAGAAATGAATCTTGTTGAGTTAAAATTCTCCAAGAAAGTTTAGCTAGCTTGGTTAAAAGATTTTAAATCTCTAAAGCCAATATCACCTTTTAATTTTGCTAAACAAAGATTTTTCCATTTTTCATAATGCATTTTCCTTCTGTCCTCATTTCGCCCTCACCAAAAACAAGAAAAAATAGTAATAATCTCTTTGCATAGGCTATCCGAAAATTGAAACCAAGATAAAGCATAAGCCGGAATCGCGGATAAGACAGATTTAAGCATCACTTCTTTTCCGGCTGGACTTAGAAAATTATTTTTCCTACCCTTAATTTTTTTCCTCACTCTATCTTTAATAAATTCTAACATTTTTTTGTTAGATCTTTAAACTACTGCAGGTAAACCCAGATAAAACCTAAGTTATTTCGTTGTAGCTGGCCTAGCTATGCAATAATACCATCTTTATCACTTTCAAGAGTATTTTTACTAAAACTTATCGCAAATTTATCCAACTTTACCTCTATCCAGAACATTCTTCATAAATTATTAAAAATTTCGGAAATACTAGTAGCATTTTGGATATTAGCAGAACGAAAGATAAAAGAATCATCCGCAAAAAAAAGATGATTTACGGTAGGCCCCCCTCTAACTAAATTTAGACCTTGAATGTCCCGTTGGCATTCCGCATGATTTAATAGTCTAGAAAGATTTCCGGCACATATTAAAAACAAATATGGTGACAAAAGATCACCTTGTCTTAATCCCCTAGTAGGTATCACTGCACCATCTATTTGCCCATTTATGTTAAACCTGTATGTAGGTGTAGTAATACAAAGCATAATCCAAGTGACGAATGTCTCATGAAAACCCATTTTCAGAAGTAATTGTTGGATATAAATCCATTCAACATGATCATAAGCTTTAGCCATATCTAATTTCAAAGTTATGTATTTTTTATTACCTCTTCTTTTATTCTTTAGAATATGTATAAATTAATGAGATAAAACAACATTGTCTATAATTGTTTTTTCCAATAAAAGCAGCTTGATTAGGAGAAATTATCTTAGGTAAATATGTTTTCATTCTAGCAACAATAATCTTAGAAATAATTTTATAGATTATAGGTTTATATTGACTAATACCACCTGGGATTTTCACTTTAAGGATTATCGTTGTAAGAGTTTGATTCCATGAAGGGAGAATGTAACCTAACTGGAAAAAAGTTTTAATTGCTGCACATAAGTCGATAGAAAGAATATTCCAATATTTTTGAAAGAAAAAAGGAGTCATACCATCTACTCCTGGTGCTTTGAGAGGATGCATATTAAATACAGCTCTTCGAATCTCATTATCAGTAACATATTTAATAAGACTATCATTTATAGAATTGTCAACCAACATAGGAATTAAATTTAAGATGGCGTCAAAGTTTGTTGGTTTAGAAGTAGTAAATAATAATTTATAATATCTTTCTACTTCCTTTACAATATCAACTTGATCGGAGACCCAGTGACCATCCTCTAATTGGAACCATTTAATACTATTACATTGAAGGGAGAATGTAACCTAACTGGAAAAAGGATGTATTTTTATCTCCTTCATGAAGTCATAAAGCTCTAGACTTTAGTTTCTAGTATGCTTCTTCATCTCTGTAGACTTGTCCTAGTTCCTTATGAAGTAGTCCCAGATGTTTATTCCACATTTCTTCTATAATATTGTTCACTACTTCCTTCTTACTCCATCTCTTATCAAAGTAAAATCTTTTTTTTTCCCTTTAACAGAGCTAGGCTCCGTGTTGATTAATAAAGCAGTATGATCAGAAGCCTTCGTTTCCAAGTGAGTAACATTCTAGTCTCCATCCCAGGAAAGCTAACTCTATCAAGTCTTTCTTGAATAATAGCGTCATTTTCTCTAAAGCACCATCATGTCCAAGGTTTTCCATTAAAACCTAAATCTACAGCCCCAACATTCCATAAGAAATCTTTAAAATCTCTAAAAGAAGTTGTTTCTCTAATCCTACCTCCCATCTTTTCAGAATTATTAATAATATCATTAAAATCTCTTGCAATTACCCACAATGAACCCCAATTATTAGATTTACTGATAAGTTCTTGCATTTGACTCTTACGAATAGCTTTATCAGTACTTAAATACACAAATACATACCAATATTTATAATCCGATAAAGTATCGTGTACATAAGTTTTAATATAAAATAAAGATGAGTTAGATTGACATATCTGAACATCGTTGTTCCAAAATAAGCATAGTCCTCCAGATAATCCTATGGGATCCACTATAATAGCATGCTCCATATTCAGTTGTCTTTGAACCCGCAATACCATTCTTTCCTTGTTCTTCGTTTCACTCAAGAATATCATACTTCGGAAGTGGAGACGTATTGTCTCCTTCAGAAAGGGAACTGTCAAGGACTACCCCTCCCCTCCCCCTACCCATGTAAGTTAACTCAGAAGGAAGCTAAGTTTCAATGGACCGATGCCCTCGGCCATAGATCTATGGGTAGCCTGTCATATTTACATCCAGAAAAGAAGGGAATAACCCATGAGATTCATCAGCTAGCTAGTCTTGGAGTTCGGTTACTGGACTCAGGTGATATTAAAATTACTATTCAGGATACAACAACATCCTTGTTAGTAACTGAAGTGAAGAAACGCTAGTATGAGGATCCTATGTTAGTTCATTATAGGGATACCACCCCCCAGAAGAAGAAGACACAGTTTAAGATTACAGAAGATAGGTCCATAGATATCGAGGACAATTATGTGTCCCTAATGTTGCAGGGCTGCGTCAACAGGTTATGGGAGAAACTCACTATTCTCGTTATTTTATCCATCCCGGAACGAGAAAGATGTATCATGATATCAGGGAAGTATATTGGTGGGACGGAATGAAAAAGGATATAATAGAGTTTGTTGCTCAGTGTCCTAAATGTCAGCAAGTTAAGATTGAGCATCAGAAACCCGGTGGATTATTGCAGGCTATGGAGATTCCGACTTGGAAATGGGAAGTAATCAATATGGATTTCATCATAGGCTTAACTCGTGCCTAGCATAAGTTTGATTCGATATGGGTGATTGTTGATAGGCTTACAAAGTCCGCCCATTTTCTGCCTGTTAGGACTACATATTCCGTAGAGGATTATGCAAGACTTTATATTAAGGAGATAGTACGACTGCGTGGTGTCCCTGTATCTATTATCTCGGATAGAGGAGCTTAATTTACAGCTAACTTCTGGAGGTCCTTCCAAAAAGGATTGGGGACTCAGGTAAGTCTGAGTACGACATTCCATCCCCAGACAGACGGACAGGCTGAGCATGCTATTAAGACACTTGAGGATATGCTACAAGCTTGTGTGATAGAATTTAAGGATAGCTGGGATGATCAGCTGCCGCTTATTGAGTTCGTATATAGTAATAGCTACCATTCCAGTATTCAGATGGCTCCATATGAAGTTCCTTACAAACAGAAATGTAGATCACCTACAGGGTGGTTCGATGTTGGGAAAACTACGTTAGTAGGACTAGAATTGGTACCGCAGGCAATCGAGAAAATCAAGCTTATATAGGAAAGGCTATTTGCAGCTCAAAGCCGTCAGAAGTCTTATGCGGATAATCAACGACGAGACTTGGAATTTCAAGTTGACGATTGGGTATTCCTAAAGGTATCACCGATGAAGGGTGTTATGAGGCTCAGAAAAAGGGGAAAAACTTATCCCTCGGTATATTGGACCATATAGGATTATGCGCAAAGTAGGCCAGGTAGTATATTAGTTGGACTTGCCTTCAGACTTGGAGTCTGTACATCCAGTCTTTCATGTGTCTATGCTCCATAAATGTATCGGAGATCCTTCCAGAATTGTGTCAGTTGACGACGCTCAGGTCACAAAGCAGCTATCATATGAAGAAACTCCCATTGCTATACTAGACAGACAGGTTCGGAGATTTCGGTGAAAGTACTTTGGAGAAACAACAATGTGGAAGAGATGACTTGGGAGGCCGAAGAAGACATGAAGTCTAGATATCCCTACTTATTTCCTCCTCCAGACAAGGGTCCAACTGAGAAATCACAACCTTAAGGTACGTGTACAGATTCTTGTGTTAGCTATTGTCATTGGTCGTGTGAGACCATTGTCGTTAGTGATGATTGTGGTCCTATGTGGCGTTGAATTATTAAGCTTCTACAGGGAGAGTTAGTAGTAGTGTTGTTACAAAGCCGACTCTGCCAAAGTTATATAGATCCCGGGGAATTAAACATTCGAGGATGAATGTTTCTAAGGGGGGAAGGATGTTACATATCGCATTTTCATACATTTCGTCTTCAGTTAATTGACGTAGACTAGGGGATGAGATTATCTTGAGGTTAACATAGTTATGCTATTTATAAAAAGTGATAAGTGTCATGAAGGATAAAGGGTACACGAATTAAAGAAAACGAGTTTCGTTGAAGGTGGCCGATTTGGGATAAAATACGGGTCGAGCGATGATACTCGATATTTATGGACTAGTACCATACAAGGTACCATATGGTCGTGATAGTATGACGTATAAAGTGTATTAAAAATGAATGGTATTTTTAGGTAATTTGAGATAATTCTTAATTACATGAGTAATTGTTAATTACTGGGTAAGGGGACAATACCTAGTTAATTAATAAAATTAATGGATAAGATTAATCCATTCCTTCCCCAAAAACGTGGCAGAAAGACACAAATTAAGGGAATGACCCTTAGTCATTCCATGTCTAGGTGGCTATCTAGGGAAACTTAGAATTTCAAGTAAGACTTAATTACAAGTTTTGTCCATTTCATTTGGACAAGAACCAAACATCCATAATCCAAAAGCTAGAAACATACACTATTTTCCTAGTTCAAAATACTTCAAAGAACAGAAGCTTAATTCGTTCAAAAGACTTCAAAGAACAGAAGCTTAATTCCATCTAAATTTTGCGGTTCCAAATTCAATTCCAACGAGAATTGTTAGATCGTAGCAACATAAAGTTTTGCGGTTCTAAAAGAGTATGGTGCAATCTTTGCCAAGAATATCATACGGATTTTTTTCTACTCCAGGTATGTTAAGGCTAAGCCCTTCTTAAATTTGGGCATGATCTCGTAATTACACGAGTTTGATAATGGAGCATAAAGAATAATTCATATCCCCGAGATTACGTATATTTTTTTAGTTTTGTGAGTTACAATATTCTCTTTAGCGGGACTTCATATTCATTTGCATATTTCCTTTTTCTAATCAAGAGAGCAGAGAGTTTATATATACAGTATTACAATATTTTCATTACCATCGAGCTATAATCGATAGGCAGGCCCCTATTGGGCAACCTCTGGTCAGATGGTAAGTTATATAACGAGCCTACTGTGTCCGAGCTCCTATGAGCGAGCCCAGTTGGTCGAGATACATAGCCTAGTATGGCTGAGCGTCTATGAGCGAGCCTACTACGACATATCAGTTTTATATATATATATATATATATATATATATATATATAAAACTGATATGTCGTAGNGAAGACAGGCTTACCTGCTGATACTGACTCAACTCTCCCAATATAGTAAGTAAAATAGCTTTCCGGCCCTATAACGCCTATATATATATATATATAGGCGTTATAGGGCCGGAAAGCTATTTTACTTACTATATTGGGAGAGTTGAGTCAGTATCAGCAGGTAAGCCTGTCTTCAGATTATCTTTGACTTCCAGTGACTTGCAGTTATTATATTATCAGTTAAGTTTCAGATTTCAGTATATTGCCTTACATACTCAGTACATTATTTCGTACTGACGTCCCTTTTCTGGGGGCGCTGCATTTCATGCGTACAGGTTCAGACAGACAGACATGTAGGCCTCCTCATTAAGTGTTGCCCGAGTTCAGCTTAATGTGTAAGCTCCATGCCTTTCGGAGTTGCTGAGTCTAGAGCCTTACGTACATCTTGTATATATATGTATATATGTTATGAGTAGGCCGGGGAGCTGTTCCGATCACAGCATATCCATCAGTAGAGGCTTGTAGATATATCCTGTCAGTTAGTGCAGTATGTTGGGCTTGCAGGCCTTGTATGTATATTTGATTGGTTTGTCAGCTGTAATAATTATGACGGTCTTGTCGGTCCAGTTTTATATTGACATTTAGTCAGCATTCGCAGTTGTCTTGCAATGTGGCCCATGACCAAAGTATGACATCATATATTCATCTTTGTTTATCCCCCACAATTTTCTCAAGTTAGATTGTTATCATATAATTCAACCCATCTTTTTCTTTAATACCTTCATAGATGTCCTTTTTCCTAGCCAAACGTTTCCATTGTTTTTTATTGTTTCCTCCATTTTTAACACCTTTATACTTGCTACCATCATGAGCAGATTGTTCCATCATATTAAGATTTAATGTTTCTTGTTTATCTTGTAAATGAATTTTAGGAGAGGATAGCAGAATACCTGGAGATACATTTTTCTATATCTTTCACTTCACTGTCGTGCATCTTTGTTTGAAGGAGAAATTGCTAATTTCAAACTTTGTTCCATCCTTTTATTGTAATTTTCAATTGCTTCTTCATCAATAATATCACCAAAGCCTATCTATGATGATAAGAACAAACTCCTTGCCTCTCTTCCACCTATTGAATCGTCGAAATTGTTTTCATCAAATAGTACTTACAGGTTCAACTCTTTCGACGCTTCATCGGATGTCGTTTCTCGTTCTCCATACTTTATTGCATCCCACATCCTTCGACATCCAGTACTGATACCTAAACCCACATATTGCACACATTAAATACCGGCGAATCACTCTCCAAACCTGGCTCCCAAGGATGAATGTTAGCGATCATATATACAACCATGGGTTACCAAAGTAAACTTTCTCCATACTTTCCTTGTTTTTAAATACGAACTGAAAAAAGCTTCCAGCCTCCTATCCCATGCAACAAATAAAAATTATATGTTATAGAGTGAAAATCATTTACATGTCCCAACTTTGCTTTAAAGATTAAACTTGTACAATATATATTTTCCGCCTCCTATCCTATGCAACATCTATTTTGCCTTTACCATTTTTAATCTCCTCTAGATAATTTTGTTTTAATATTGTATATGATATTTTGTTCTTTTTACCTACGTGATTTACATTTAATTTTTTTTATTTCCATTACAAGTTATAGTTTAAGTTTATTAAAGTTATAAATAGAATCGTCCTTTCATGAACTTGTTATTAATACTATGTGCATACAGTATACCATTAAGTTCTGTTTTCTCTCTTATTCTCTATTGCATATACAGATTCAAGGATAAACTCTCTTAGAATGTCTAATAATCTAGTGCTCATAAGTGAAGTCTGTGAATGATAGTTTGTACGCAGCTTTACTCATACCTTGCGAAGATAGAGAGGTTGTTTCCGATAGATCCAGACTCAGACAAAACACAGTCATAACAGTTTTAACAAGAAATACATTAATAAAAAAAAGCCATAAAGAGAAGCAGTATCAACAACAAGTAACAAGATAACAGAAATAAAGGAAATAACATGTATAAGAAGTCCAAGGGCAAGAGAGTACGAGAATATTACTTAAGCTACCGTATGGCGAAGAGAAACGCGTGACTACCTACTAGCCTTCTACCCTAAAGTTGTACCATGTCTTGCCTAATCACCTATCCCCGATACTTCTTAGGCCTACCTCTATCTCTCCTTGAACCCACCAAGGCAAACCTCGTATACCTCCTTATTGGGGCATTTGTGCATCTCCTCTTTACATGCTCAAAACATCTCAGCACGCCTCTCGTATCTTCTGCATCACGGATCACTCTCACTTTGTCCCGAATATCTCTATTCCTAGTCTTGTCTCCCCTAGTATGACCGCACATCCATCTCAACATCCTCATTTTCACTACTTCTATCTTCTTGACATGAGAGTTCTTGGCTGCCCAACACTCCGCATCATACAATATAGTCGGTCTCACAACCACTCTGTAGAACTTTCCTTTAAGTCTTAGAGGCACCTTTTTTTCATACAAAATACCAGATATAAGCCTCCATTTCATTTATCCCGCCCCAATATGATGTGTGACATCATCATCATTTTTCTAATTACCTTGGATTATAGACCCAAGGTACTTGAAACTCCTTTTTTGGGGGATGACTTGTGGATCAAGCATCACTTCAATGTCATCCTCTTGAGTCACGTCGATGAACTTACACTCTTCATCCTGCTCAAGTTGAAACCGTCGGACTCCAAAATTTATCTCCAAACCTCAAGCCTATTCTTAACTACGCCTCGCATCTCATCCATCAATACTATATCATCTGCAAATAACATGCACTATGACACTTCCCTTGAATATGGTGTGTCAATTCATCCATCACCAATGCAAATAAAAACGGGGTAAGAGTTGATCCTTGTTGCAACCCCATCTCGACTAGTAAGTGGTCCGATTCTCCTCCCACTATCCTAACCTGGGTCTTGGCTCCATCGTCTTAATCACTCTAGTGTATCTATAGCATACACCTCTTCCAAACATCTCCATAAAACCTCATTTGGGACTTTGTCATATACTTTCTCAGGTCAAAACATCCCCTTAAAACGTCTATTGTTCAAAATTGAAGAATGAGTATGATTTTAAGCAAAAGTGGAGAATGTAAAAAATTTCACCCTTTGTTATGAGATTTATTTGACCTAAAATATTTCGCTCTTGGTTATGGTTCTATGAATAACCTCCCTTATATGCATTAACCTCAATGGAATCATAGATAAGGTTAAATTCTCTTTTCACTCTTCTGATTAGATTAGAATCCCTACATATGAGTCCACCTATACGCCTTCTAGGATTATATTCCCTCACTCATATGCGCTTACCTCACTCGTATGATGATTGATGAAAGCTAAGATGTAGGCTGTCAATATGCTTCTTGACTCACTATTCAGAATCTAAAGGCCTAGCTCTCCTCCATTACTTTCTGGGACTTGAAATTTTGCAAGTGTCACAATGATACAGTGGGTACTGGAGAGAGTCTGCTCTAAATATGCTAGAGAGAGAGAGAACAATGTTGGATTGGCCCTGTCGATGTGAACACCAGGCTCAAGGCAGATACAGAATTGTTACATCTTTAACAACCATAAGCGCTTATACTTGAGCTGCTGTCTGTTGTCTGATGAGCATAATTCAGACTAGGCCGGCAGCAAGGTAATCCTAACCTCCCTATGCATTTCCAGATTTTGGATACATACTGGTTCAGATAATCCATTTTCTCAACTTCATTACACTCCGTTAAGCTAGTCACACATGTACATTTTTTGTCATCTCCCGCTGTTGAATCACACAAAATATATACCTTTACTCTCTATCATCTAGGTGTAGTTGCCAAAAAATCTATACAGAAATACCATCTACTACATTGGAGAATTCTTGATTCTGTTTCTTAATTGCTTTCGCTGAAGTCTGCATCGATTACTTCTCCATCTCCATCATCCTTGCCACTGGAACCAGATGCCCCCGCCGGACCTGCACCAGCAGGACCAGCAGCAGCACCTGGCTGGCTGTATAGAGACTGTCCCAGCTGCATTACTTCTTGATTCAATGCAGCCATCGCGTCCTTAATGGTTTGTGTTGAACCGCCAGATATGGTATCCTTGAGCTCTCTCATTTTTGATTCCACCTTGTCTTTAACATCAGCTGGCACCTTGTCTCCCAACTCTTTTAGCTGCTTCTCAGTTTGATATACAACAGATTCGGCTTGGTTCTTTGTGTCAATGGAATCCCTCTTCTCCTTGTCCTCTTTAGCAAACTTCTCAGCTTCCTGAACCATTCTATCAACCTGGTATTTACATTTCATCAAAAGTTGGACCAATGAGTAATGTATCATTAGATTGACTAGTAACAACAAGTCTTAAAAATAAAGACAAGTTACTGACATACAACAACAACAACAACAACCACCCCAGTATAATCCCGCAAGTGGGCTTTGGAGAGGGTAGTGTGTAGGAAGTTACTGACATACAGCATTGCAAGTTATTCCCATGATAAAAAATTCTCACATATTTTACACGCAACTTAAGGATCCATTTCAAAACTATAGGGCAATACTAAATATCATGGTCCGCAGCTGTGTCTTATCAGGCATTAGATCGCACTATTTAATACTTGATTTTATGGTAACACTAAGTTGGGTAATACTTGATTTTATGGTAACACTAAGTTGGATAAAATACCGTATTAAAAGAATGTGCTCTACTCAGCATTGGAAATAACAGATCTAAAGAGATATATACCTCATCTTTGGGCAAAGTGCTAGCACCAGTTATTGTAATGTCCTGTTTCTTTCCAGTACCCTTGTCAGTAGCTGTGACAGAGAGAATACCATTGGCATCAATATCAAATTTTACTTCAATTTGGGGAACACCACGAGGAGCTGGAGGAATCCCATCCAGTCGGAAGCTCCCAAGAGACTTGTTGTCTTTCACAAACTCTCTTTCACCTTGCAGCACATTGATCTCAACACTGGTTTGCCCATCTGCTGCGGTTGAGAAGACTTCTGACTTTGAAGTCGGTAGTGTTGTATTTCTTGGGATGATTTTTGTCATAACTCCACCTAGAGTTTCCAGACCAAGTGACAATGGTGTTACATCTAATAACACGATGTCACTAACATCTCCAGCCAAGACACCAGCCTGAGAATATGAAAAAGAACACAACCGCATCACACATTGAACAATAAAATGACCACACGAAATCTATGGCGAGGTCACACAGACAGATGCATGCATGCCCACTTCACACAAGAGTTTTTTGGAGAGAGAGAGAGAGAGCTGAGAGCCACAAACCTGAACTGAAGCTCCAAGAGCAACTACCTCATCAGGATTGACAGAAACATTAGGCTCTTTACCAGTCATCTTGCGGACAAGGTTTTGGACAGCTGGTATTCGTGTCGATCCACCAACAAGAACTATTTCGTCTATATCTTTGAAGGAAAGGTTGGCATCCTTCAAGGCAGTTTCAACTGGTGTTTTAAGCCTGTGAAGACAAATTCCAAGTGGAGTTGTCGAGTCAGAAGGATAAGACTGAAATTTAAGAAACAAGCTCGAGTATGCGAGTTAACTACAATCTTAGATTATAGAAAACAAAATATCAAAATTTGAACTATTCCACACTTGAAAAATAAATCTAATCATATTGGCATCCCCATACTAAATGACAGGTTATTTATGAGAAAATTACCTGTCCAATAAGTCTGAGCATAACTCCTCAAACTTGGCTCTTGTAAGTGTTGTCTCAATATGTTTTGGACCATCTGCAGTAGCAGTGATGAATGGCAAACTGCACAAGAAGGGAAGGCACATTCAATGAAAGCTTCCTAAAGAAGAAGCATCTGTTTTTTTTTTCCAGGAAGGGGGAGCAAAGAAAGAGAAAGAAGCAATTATTTTTGCACACGACATAACTAACACTCATACCTGATATTAGTTTGAGTCAAGGTTGACAATTCTATCTTTGCCTTTTCAGCAGCTTCAGTAAGACGTTGAAGTGCTTGTTTATCCTTCAGAAGGTCTATTCCTTCTTCTTTTCGGAAATTTTCAGCAAGCCAGTCGACAGTTCTCTGTTTGATAAAAAACGTGTAAGCACCGTACAGACAGAAAAGGTGCATATAAGCTAAGAGAAGGTATTGCTAATTTAATACCTTATCAAAATCATCACCTCCCAAGTGTGTGTCGCCTGAGGTAGAGAGCACCTCAAAAACTCCATCTCCAACCTCAAGAACTGCATTAACTTGTGAGTTAGTGCTGATACAAAAGCACATTTGAAGTCAGAAATTAATCTACCTACATCGTGCGAACCTGTTTTCCTTCTACTTCATATTACTAAGGTTCTACGTTGAAGTACGTAAATGGAAATATTAATGCAACTCAAAACCTGGTAGGGAGGAAGATAACTCTCTGGAAAAGCAAAGATTCATACGATCAACCCTTATTATATTCTTAGTAGTCGTTTGGTACAACAATGGGATATCCCAGGATATCCAATATGGTGGCCGGTGGGGTATCCATGGGATTAGCTATCCCGCCTTCTTTATGGATAGTTAATCCCACCATTTTAGTGTGAAATTTTTCTCGGGATTAACTAATACTTATAACCAAACATGGGATAAATACAATTCCAAATTCTATCCCGAGATTATTATCATTATCCCATGTACCAAACCACCCCTAAGTGCTATACGAAAGAAGCCAGTTACTGCATAGAAGAGATGAGATTCAAACCAAATCTTGCCTCAATCAAAAAGCCTTCTCACATACCTGACACATCAAAGGTACCACCTCCCAGGTCAAACACCAGAATGGTTTCATTATTCTTCTTCTCAAATCCATAAGCCAACGAAGCAGCAGTGGGTTCATTAATTATGCGGAGAACATCTAATCCGGCAATGCGACCTGCATCTTTCGTTGCAGTTCTCTGGGAGTCATTAAAGTATGCAGGTACTGTAACCACCGCTTTAGCAACTTTATCATTCAAGAACTTTGAGGCATCATCCACAAGCTTTCTCAAGACCTGGGAGCCAGAAGTAAAGCAAACTCTCTTCAGAATACCAAGAAAAGAAGCATGAAAGTGTGGATTCAATTACTACTGGAACAAGTAACCATAGACAGAGGCGGGGCTAGCATTTGAGCTACGATTGAAATCTATGGGTTCAGAATTCTAATTTTTCAAGTTACTAGGTTCTAAACTAATAACTTATACACAAAATAGACTTTGATCAAAGCTACTGGGTTCGGCCGAACCTGTAAACTAACCACTAGTTCTGCCCCCGACCACATATGTCTAATAACTCCATCCATCTAACATAATTGAGGAACAATAAAAAGTTTAAAACATATATTTGCAGACAACAGTAACAAGCTTCATAATCAGCATTGGTGTTCCCAGTACTGTCTAACAAATTACTAATTCCAAGATCACCAGCCTACACATGATAAGAAATAGCCCAAACTCAATATGGTTTCTTAAGAATATAGAAGAAAAAAATGCTTCAATAAGCACAATCACTAAACAAAATTTGCAGAAAACGAAGTAAACAATATCACTCAAATATCAAGCAGAAACCTCAACCTAAATCCTCGCACCAAAGTAGATGAAATCAACAAATCACTTATTCCCAGGGTCAATTTAACCGATATCAAGGAAAACTCATAGTACATATATTTCACCATTCAAATGTAATACTCCCTCCATCCCCAACTTATGACGGTTCCAAAATAGAATGACCCAACTTCTAAGGGATGGCTAGTTCAAGAAGCTTAACAATACCATCATTATGAGAATGTACACGCATTAGAAAAATTATGTTAATAATCATTACCGCAAGGCATAGAGGGAGACGTATACTGTAAAATCGATTTTTCGGCGGAATGAAAAAGACATAAACGGTAGAATTGTAACCATAGAAGACGACCCTAATCAAAATGCATACATTTGTTTTATACATTATGGGTATGTTGAGAAGAGATATTTTTTCCAGAGGGACTATAACTGGAGATAAAATGGCCAACTTTGATAATTTGTAACCACGACGTTGAAGTAACCATGCCATACTCCGACGAAAAGCTAAAATCTTTCTCGCAAAGATATAAATACAAAGATTAATTATAAAATTTCAAACTAATAAAAAATGAAATAACAGCACATACCTGAGCAGAAATTTCCTCGGGAGCAAACTGTTTACCAATAGCAGGACACTCAAGTTTAACATTCCCATTCGCATCCTTCATTACTCTATATGATACCTGCTTTGATTCTTCATCAACTTCAGTCATCTTCCTCCCTATAAACCTCTTCACCGAAAAAAAAGTATTCTCAGGATTCACCACCGCTTGCCTTTTTGCTATTTGCCCGACTAATCTATCGCCGTTTTTCGTATACGCCACCACAGACGGCGTCGTTCTTTGTCCCTCCGCATTTGTCACTATCGTCGGTTGTCCACCTTCCATTACTGCCACTGCTGAGTTTGTTGTACCTAAATCTATCCCCACCACCTTCTCGTTCACTATTTTCATGGGTCTGTACTTTTGCCTCAGTACTCCTTTGTTGCTGTAACATTTCTCTCTTGATACAAAGCATGGAGTTTTTTTGTCGAGTTTAAGCCCAGAAAATGGGATTTTCACTTGGTGGGTTGCAGTTGCAGCCATAATTGAGCTCATATTTTCTTAGAAAGTGAATTCCTTTTTGGGACTTCCCTAACAAAAAAGAAAAATGTGTATGGTTCTTTTCTTGAAAAAGAGTGCAACAAACTACGCAACGATGATCGTGAAGACTTGAAACGAAAAGGGGTTTATATATAAAGAGAGAGAGGAGAAGATTTTGGTAAAGGACAATTCTAGAAGGGTCCAGGAACGTAGGATGAGAAGGGGATTAATGGCCGTTGGATAAAGATTTTGCTGTTTTGGACATTGTTGTAACGAGGTCCTTGTCTTGAGTTTTGGATTTTGGTATATTCATGTGAATGATTGTGGAAAATTGTGGGAAAGTCGAGGAGCTTCTGGTGCAGAGAACACAAAGTTCAATTTGACGTTTTGCGAAATTGGTGAGTTACTAATTGTTAACCAAGTTAATGATTATTATGTCACCTCCCAAACTATCTAAATAGCCAAGCTTCTCCGATCTTCGAGCCCATTTGGACATAATTTTTTTTTTTTTTTTTCGATTTTTTTTTTCCGATGTTTGGTCATAAATTTTCACTTGTAGATAAATTTGATATTTTTTCGAAAATTTTAAAAAACTCCAAAAAATCATTTTTCAAAATTTTCACTCAGACCACTCAAAAAACTTCAAAAACAATCCAAAATTATATTCATGTCCAAACACAACTCTAGTTTCAAATACTATTTTCACTTGAAAATTTTTGTTACTGTTTTCCGAATTTTACAATTCTTATGTCCAAACGCCCACGTAGAAGCAATTCTTTTTCAAAAAAAAAATACTTTTTTTTCAAAGTTGAAGTGTTTCGCCAAGCTTTTGGAAGAAAAAAGAAATACTTTTGAGAAACAGAAGCAGTTTTGGAGAAGTAGAAAAAATAACTTCTCTCCCAAAGCACTCCTTGAAAACACTTTTGAGAAAAATACACTTAGAAACAGTTTTTAATAGCATGGTCAAACACTATTTGTTATTCATAAGTATTTTTTAAATTAATTAGTCAAACACAAACTATTTCTCACAAGAAATACTTTTGAAAAAAAATTCTTATTAAAATAAGCTGATTTTTTGCTATAAATATGATTGGTCCCTAGCATATACTGTCAGGCAAACCATATACTTAACCTTTAATTAGTAGTATTTAATAAATCAAATAATTATTGATAATTAATCATGAATGCTGAATATCCCAAAATTAGTTTAAAATGACACTAGACCATGCATTATCTAAGAGACGTGTAGACCCGAAAAGAAAATGAATCAATCAATAAATAAAAATAAAGATTCTTTTGGTCGTTGATGTCGCTCAAATTCACATCACTAATTGAGATTGTGAAGCAGCCGATGCAATTATAATTATCCTATGTGAGTCGGGATCGATTCCACAGAGAGCTTATATTGGATTAGGTATATATCTAGACAAGGTGTATGACGTGCCCAAATTACACTTTCACATAATTGGTTATTTCTTTCTACTTCTAAAAAGTATTCTATTGTTTGCAAATGAAAAGTTAAGGAACAATATTTTTGTATTGTTGTTTTTCAAGTTGATAAAAGATCTCGGGTAGTGACTTCCACCTAGGTGGTTACCTAACAGATTGTGGATTTTAGGGAAAGTTTGGTTGATCGGGATGTAATATAGCAATCACACGTAATTACCCACTCTATACATCTCGGTAGTTTAAGTAGTTTTGCCCAATTTGGCTTTCTCAAGACCAAATGGGTAATTCACAAAACTAGTGATAGATGCTCAAGTCGGATCTTACTATCTCCAGATTTGACCCTTTAATTGGGGATGTCAATTTCTTGAGTTCACCCCAATTCCTTGTTAGCCAAGTTTTCCTAAACTTAGTCTCTCTTTCTCAAGTAGAGACTAGGTCAATTAGGCATGAATCAATGTTTGCAATCATTAATTCTTAAATTCAAGCAAGAACTAGGCTAAATATCATACACCCAATCACAAACAAGCCCTAAATTAAAAATCCATTAGGTACCACTCTAGAGCTGGGTCACAACCTTAGCTAAAAAATTATCTACTCATGGATAAAATTGAAGAAACTGAAGAAGAAACTAAGATTAAACTCATAATAGATGATTAAGGGAAGAAAATCTAATGTTAAAATGACAAATTATTACAAAGTTATCCAAAACAGTAAGGAAAACGACTATCTACTTTCAGCTATTCAAAACTTAACCTAAATTTGATAAAAAAATCTATTTATACCCAGCTAAAATTATCGGAAAAAATACCCCTGCGGAGGTTGTACGGCTGCATACTTCTATGTGCAGTCCGCACTTTGAAGCTGGCTTGAGAAGATGGACTTCTGCTGCCGCACATTACTGGGGTGTGGCCGCACTTCTTCATTTTTTGCGGACCGTACAATTCTGAGTGCGGCCGCACTCTTGGGATTGAGCTGGACATGGGAGATTTCTGCAGACCGCACATTTATGAGTGCGGCCGCACAATAATAGTGTGGTCCTCTCTTCTTCAGGGACCTAGAACACCATATCTCTAAACTTCTTCTTCTGCGGCCGCACAATAATTGTGCGGTCCGCACTTTGCACATAGATTTTGTTAGAGACTCTTCATTATCTGCGGCCACACACAATATTGTGCGGTCCGCACTTTTTCTCTTTATGCCATGCTTTTGTCCTTGTTCAAATTTACTCCTTATTGAGTTGATTTTCATTTCTTTGTCTCATTTCCCAATATTCATGCAAGAGATCACATTTCATTAGTTCTCGGGAATACCTTTAAGCATTTTTTGAGCTAAAACGTAAGTAAAAGAGAGCAATTAAGAAGTCAAAATATATACTTATTAACTCCCTCAAACTTAAGCTTGTGATTGTCCTCAAGCAAACAAGGAAATTCCCAACTCCACAAGAAAAGAGTTATCTCAGCTGGCCTAAGTTGAATCAAACACACATCAATTGAGACTAACAATTACCCACGCAATCATGAATCATCAACAAGCGTATGTTTTGAATGTTAAAGCACAAATAGCTCTAATGTGACGCTTGAGTATCAAGATTTAACTTTATTCGTCAAGGAAGTTCGCACTTTTATGTAGGTCACTGTGGATCACAAACTCCTCCTCATATACTCTCTGTAAGCTCATCTCACTCAGAATGAAACACTCAATGCAATGATTCGGAAAAGGTTCGCTCGTCACTCTCAAAAGAATGTCACAAACCCGGCGCTAAGTACCATATGCTTGCCCCTCATGTAGATCATCACTAATGTAAGCTTACCCGGCTTGAAATCACGTAGGGCTTTTTCGGCATGTAATGAAGGCTTTTGGACTAAGGAGGGAACTATTGGAATGGAACTGGTTCATCTTTCCTTTAGCACTCCATTTTCTATTTTTGGCTCATACTTTGCCGTCTCTTTGAGTAATTTTATTTTTCCTTATGGGAACTAGAGAGACTTGACACACTCTTTCTTGGTCATGCTATTCATATTCTCCTTTTTTGTTTTCTCCATGCTTTGCACTTTTGCTTTCTTTTGAATCTTTTCAACCCTTTCACATTATTCACTTTCTTTTTGTGTTTTTATTTTGTTCTTTCTTTCTTTTTCTTTGCCTTTCCTCTTCTTATCTTCAAACTCCTCGTCTCTCCCCCAAACTTATGTTTTCGCCATTTATTTCACATGAATACTAAAGAAAGCTCGGGTGCTAAGAGAAGGTCACTATAAAATAGGTAAAGGCTTGTAACATGGTTATCGAATGAAAAAGGCTTAAGGATCAAGAGGGTTGACTAGGAATAATATCATTTGTGGGCCACGAAAGGTTTCAAACGGGTCAAGGAGAGCCTACAATCACTTCTCAAGCCAAGCTAACTGAGAATTTTGTCTAGAAACACATTCAGGGCAAGTTCTAGACCATTCGCATGGATACTTTGACTTGTAACAAAATACCTCACCTCTCACACAACCGGATTGTTAAAAATAATAGAGTCGAGGGCCCACAACAACCGCGTTCAAGATTGAAAATCGCTAATGGTTCAACTAAACCAACCGATGATTGCCTAAGCTAACACAAGAGTCACAAGGTCACTAACTAGAGCCATGTCTTTCCAAAAATTTGTTTTTAACCATAAGTTTGTAGTTAAGTGTGTTGGTACCAAGTGAAGCATGATTGACCCTTGTTTATTCATTAATACTACTGTTTCTACCTAAACATCAAAAACGAACTCGATCCCCCTAAGAAGGTTGTCACGCCATCCATCGTTAGGAGAGCCACCCGATTCACACAAAACCTACATTTGGAAAGAACCATGGCATTAAGAAAATCAAAGGCTTATTGTTCACTTTAAACATAAAAAGAAGCTAACAAATCAAAAATAAGCTATTAAAGTAAATAAGAAGCTATACTATTAAGAAAACAAAATGAAGAAGCTCTGAAATAAACTACTGAAAGTAAGGCAAATGAATATACAAACCGAGGGGAGTAGAATATATACATCGAAAGAGAGGGGAAGAATATATACATAATGCAAGAGAAAATCAAGATAAAAGAAAAAGAGTATTAAAGTTATTACAGGCCAATGTCATCAAATCAAACCAAAATAGACCAAAAAATAAGCATTGTCCTCAATGCTTAGGAAAACTGGAAACATCACCACCCCCGGGCTCCTCCAACTGGATCTCATCATCATCTGGCTGGGGAACAACGGGGTTGGAAAACATCTGAAGCATCTCCTTGGAAGTGTGTGCAACAAGGTCTGGCTCGTCAGACTGGCCAGCTGGTGCCTCTGCTGGTGGTACTGCTGGTATTGATAAATCTGTCTCCATTAGTAGGTCAAATGGAAAATCACCCGTTGCTGCAATCTTTGTCACCTCCTTTCCCAGTCTCTCCTCTGATTTCTTTGAAGCCTGGGATTTCCTTATCTTCCTTACCTGCTTGCCCAACTCCTCAATAACTCCCCCATGAGCCACTAGTGTGTCCATAATGGTGTTCTGGTTCTCCAAAATCTTCTTCAATATTTCCTCCACTGACAGAGGGACCTGTGGTACTGCTGGAGTAGAAGACTTTGTTGCAACAACACCGGATATGTCAGAAAACTTAGAAGTGGATACCTGCATCCAGTTGTTGGGACTCGCTAATGCATGGGAGACTCGCAGTATAGTGAGTGGATAAGTGGATGAGGCCGGCACTGGTACTGATGATGATGGTCTAATGGATGAAGGTGGTGGCATGTCAGCTGTCCCGATGGAAGGCCCGACTGCTGTGGAAGGCATGGGACCTGTAGATGGCTCAGTAGCAGACTCTGTAACCACCCCCGATGGCTCAGTGATAGTGTCCTTACCCTTGAACTTTGGGTTGTACGCACCTTGCAGGGAGTACCATGAGAAGGGTTTTTGGCCCTCACTTTTGTATCAAAAGTCCTTGGTTCCACCTTTGCATCGTTGAAATATTCTGTGAGGGTGTCGGGACATGGGTAGGAGCTTTAACCTTTGTGGATAGCCACTGTCATATTGGACGACATGATGGAACCCACATTGATTGGGAACCTGGCCATAATAGATTCCACCAGAACTGCTCGGGGGATTGGAAGGTTGTTTTCATTTCTACTTGGGTCAATATGGCTGCACACAAAAGTTTGCCACCCTTTTGCTTCAAATTTTAGGGAGGACCGTAAGATAGGAATCCGTGTTGTGATCCACGGTGGTGGTGATCCTGGAGTAGCCAAAATCTTTGCTAACCTAGGGCGAGCTGCATCAGCCATAGCAAGCTTCTCCACGTACTGGACTACATCTACCTCCTCAAAGCCCAGGTAAGTGTTCAGAGTGCTGAGGTCGAATCTGACTTTCAAATTTGTCAATTTGGTTATTTTGGTACCCTTCTTTATGTGAGCTACATTGGCATAGAACTCCCATACCAAGTGCTCATTTGCATCTATGACACTTTGGGTGAAGCACATCCACCCCTTTCGCTCCCGGAACTGTCTAAGGACATTTGGATTGAATTTATCCAAACCCTTCATTAAGAACTGTCTCTCAAGTGTGAGCGATCTCTAGGGACACCACTTTCTGAACCATGTGAAGGCCGTCAAACTCACAAATTTATCCTCCCACGCTTCATTCTTCTTCGACCTCTCTAGGCCGCTCACTCGAGTGTCACCTCCTCTACCATTATCAGGGACATCATTATCATCATCATCAACGACAACTGGTGCAGGAGGAGTAGGTGTAGAGAAGGGCTCTGAGCCCTGGCTACCAGCATCGGAACCCTCAAAAGAACTTGCGGTAGTGGAGGGTTCGTTGCATAAATTCTCCCAGTGGTTTGTGGTGGTTGGGACTGGGCTTCAGGCTGTACCTCCACTGATTGACCCTCGGAGGCTTCCCTAGACGGGGCATATGAACTATTCTGAGGGCTATATGGCCCTACTTCTCCCAGTAGTTGGCTTTTTGGCGATGGCTTTTGATTTCACTCCCAGTGGGTGAGTGCCCTTTCCTAGGCCTCAGGAGGATTCACCTCTCCCTTTAGATGTATTTCCTCTACCACGTGATCAAACCATTATCTGCAATACAAGGTACATAAGTCAGTTAGAGTTCAAAACAGTGTAGATAGTTGCATTACAGTTGCAGGAAAATAGTTTGCAGAAGAGACAATGCGGACCGCACAATTTTGAGTGTGGCCGCAGACTGCCATGTGCCGACCGCACAATTTCAAAGTGCACACATCCTAAAGTGCGGACCGCATAATTTTGAGTGTAGCCGCACACTCCCAAGATTAGAATACTGGTTCTCTGAATTTCCAAAGTGCGGTCACACACATTTTTCTGCAATCACACAATTTTTCTGCGGACCACACAATTTTGAATGCGGTCCGCACTTTTCATGCAATATATTTGCCCTAATTTAAGATATGCGGACCGCATAATTTGAAATTAAGCGGCACTTTAGGTTTTGCTAAATTTTGCACAAATTAGACATGGTATTTACAAATAAACATGATTAATGATCTACTCAGTCCCCAATGAACACACATAATATAACCCACATGATTTTAAGCCCACGTGAATAACATTTGACATTTTAGGCCTACAAATAACTTTACTAATCAAGAACAAAAATTAAGAAAAATGGAAAAATCTAACATTGATTGAACATACTAGTAATGAAGGATGCAGGTGAGAATCTAAACTTGATGAAATAAATGTGAAGTGTGAACTATTTTGTGGTGTATGTGTTTTCTTAGGTCTCAAGAACTCAGTGAGTGTAAAGTTATGAATAGTGCTCAGAGGACCTATTTATAGGTTGACCAAGTTGGTCAAAAGTTGAGTTGAGTGCAGACACACAATTTTGAGTGCGGTCTGCACTCTTTACCTGGACCTTGGCTGAGATTCTGCGGTCCGCACAAAAGTGAGTGTGGCCACAGAAATTTGTGTGGTCCGCACATTTTTGTGTGTGGCCACAAAATGGCCTATTCTCTGCAACTCAAAACTTCAGAGAGTTCACATTTTTGGGTCTCCAGTTGTGCGGCTGCACAAAAAATTATGCGACCGCAAAATCCTTTCTGTGGTTGCATTCAGTATTGTGCGGTCCGCACAATAAATGTGATGTCCGCACTTTATCCAACACTTGGCCAAATTTTTTGAACACATCCCCTGCATTGCACACTCATTCCTGCAATTCACTTCAAAACCAGTTAGCTCGAAACAAAACCTATCTAACAAAGAAGAAAATGAAAAATGAAATGAAACATGAGTTGTCTCCCAAGAAGCGTCTGATTTAACATCGGGACACGACGTATATGACCATTAATCACTTAAAATGAAGTAACGCCATGATGTGGCCATCATCAACTTTACCAAGATAATGTTTCACTCAGTGACCATTGACTCTAAACACTTCATCATTTTTATTATTCAATTATAATGCACCAAAGGGTGTCACATGCACAACCTTAAATGGACCACTCCGCTTAGACTTCAACTTTCCTGGAAGCATCCGCAACCGAGAATTGAACAATAGCACAAGATCACCTTCTTTGAACTACTTGTTTTGGATGTACTTGTCATGGAGGTACTTCATCTTGTCCTTGTATAATCATGGTACCGAAATTCATCAAGCTCATTCAATTGTTCCACCCTTAAGTTGGCGATGACATCCCATTCAAGATTAAGCTTTTTCAATATCCACATAGCCTTGTGCTCAAGTTCCACTGGAAGGTGACAAGCTTTCCTGAACACTAACCGGTACGGAGGCATACCAATCGGTGTTTTGTAAGCCGTCCTATAAGCCCAAAGAGCATCATCAAGTTTCTTTGACCAATCCGTCCGGTTGGCATTCAGTGTCTTTGACAAAATACTCTTGATCTCCCGGTTGGAGACTTCCACTTGCCCGCTTTCTTGAGGATGATAGGGGGTCGACACTTTGTGAGTAACACCATACTTTGTGAGTAAGGTATCAAAAGTTTTTTTGCAAAAGTGTGATACCCCATCACTAATAATGGCCCTTGGAGTACCGAATCTCGTGAAGATGTTCTTTCTAAAAAATTCCACCACACTTCGAGCTTCATTGTTGGGTAAAGTCACAGCTTCAACCCACTTTCACACATAATCCCCAGCTACCAAAATGTAAGTGTTCCCATAATAGCTCACGAACGGACCCATGAAATCAGTACCCCACACATGGAAAATGTCAATTTCCACGATAGTGGTGAGGGGCATCTCATTTTTCTTAGAAATCCCACCGGCCCTTTGACATTCATCACAATGCTTGACGAGATCGCTAGCGTCTTTATAAAGAGTAGGCCAATAGAATCCACAACTCAACACTTTTGTTGCCATTCTAGTTCCACCATGGTGACCACCATATGGTGAAGAGTGGCAAGTCTCAAGAATTTCCACTTGTTCCTCCTCCGGTACACATCATCAAATCACACCATCGGTACAAATCCGGAAGAGATACGTCTCATCCCAATAATAGTCAAGGCAATCCCGTTTGAGCTTCTTCCTTTGGTTTGAAGAGAACTCATTCAGTACAATACCACTCACAATAGAATTGGCTAAGTCGCGAACCATGGCATACAGGTCATTGAAATGGCTAGAAGTTGCTCATTGAGGAAGGAATATTATCTAAAGGCCGTCATGTGGCCTACCCTCCTCTTCCAAACGGGACAAGTGGTCCGCCACTTGGTTTTCACTACCCTTGCGGTCTTGAATATCGAGATCAAAATCTTGCAATAGAAGTACCCACCGCATTAACCTTGCCTTTGAATCTTGCTTGCTCATCAAATACCGAAGCGCCACATGATCAGTGTGGACAATCACCTTTGCACCCATCAAGTACGGATGGAGCTTCTCCATAGCAAAGACAATAGCAAGGAGCTCTTTTTCGATGACTGTGTAGTTGACTTAGGCATCATTCATGGTCTTACTTTGTACCCATCAAGTACGGGCGGAGCTTCTCCATAGCAAAGACAATAGCAAGGAGCTCTTTTTCGATGACTGTGTAGTTGACTTAGGCATCATTCATGGTCTTACTTTGTACCCATCAAGTACGGGCGGAGCTTCTCCATAGCAAAGACAATAGCAAGGAGCTCTTTTTCGATGACTGTGTAGTTGACTTAGGCATCATTCATGGTATTACTAGCATAGTATACCGGATGGAAGATTTTGTTGATACGTTGCCCCAACACTGCTCCAATCGCCACATCACTTGCATCACACATGAGCTCGAAAGGCAAGCTCCAATCATGTGCGGTGATAATAGGAGAAATAGTCAATTTGAACTTGAGCAATTCGAATGCCTTCATACAATCCTCGTTGCAATGGAACTTGGCATCCTTCAAAGTTTACACAAGGGTTTACCACCTTAGAAAAGTCCTTGATGAATCGGCGATAGAATCCCTCCTAACCCAAGAAGCTCGTCACTCCCTTCACGGATGTAGGGGGTGGGAGTTTGGAGATCACCTTAATTTAGGCTTTGTCGACCTCAATACCATGCTTTAAAATTTTGTGGATGAGGACAATGCCTTCTCGACCATGAAGTGACATTTCTCCTAACTCAAAACCAAGTTTGTTTCCTCACATCTTGTCAATAATTTATCCAAGCACTCATCAAAAGAATTTTCGACCACGGAAAAGTCATCCATGAAGACCTCAAGAAAATCCTCCAGCATGTCGGTGAATATGGCCATCATACACAATTGAAAAGTTGTCGGTGCATTTCATAACCCAAATGGCATCAGCGAGAATGCGAAAGTACCATAGGGACAAGTGAAAGTAGTCTTATCTTGGTCCTCCAGAGCAATAAAAATTTGATTTTAGCCGGAATATCCATCAAGGAAACAATAGAAAGCTTGACCGACCAACCTATCAAGCATTTTATCAAGGAATGGAAGCGTGGAATGATCTTTCCAAGTGACTTTGTTGAGTTTCCATGTTACACCCCATATTTTCGTACGTGAAATTACGTCATAAGTAAATTGATAAAAGCTCAGAAGTGAGATATTATATTCCGCATTTTCGTACGTTAAAGTTTTATCGTAAGTTAATCTCGTAAGTTCGGGAATGAGATTATTTTGGGGTTATAAGTATTATGCTATTTCAAACAAGTGATAAGTATATTCGTGAAGGTGAGAGCATAAGCGAATTGAAGAAAATGAGTTTCGTCGAAATTTGACAATTTGGAATAAAATACGGTGCGAGCTATAATACCCGATATTTATGGACTAGTACCATACAAGGTACCACATTACCATGATAGTAAAGTATATAAAGTGTATTAAAAGTGAGTAGTATTTTAAGTAATTTGAGATAATTCTTAATTATATGGATAATTGGGTAATTATGGATTTTTAGTGGGAGATTAATTAAGTAATTAAGCTAATTAAATAATTAAGATACCCCCCCCCCCAAACGTGGCAGCCAACCACCCCTACCTAATGACTCCTAAGTTATTATGATAAGGTGGCCTAATTAGGGGCCTTTATGTAAGGATGAGTCATCCTAGTGGGGCCCACACCTAAAGGATAAAGGTAACATTTCTAAGTTCAAAATCAATTGCTAAGGAAAGAGTTTCAGCAAATATTTCTTTGCATAGTAACGTTACATCTCTTAAGAAAGAGTTTCATCAAAGATGATTTTGCAATAAGCAACGTTATTGCTTCGAGCATTTCATACGAAGACTACTTAATATTATAGCAACATGCGATTTGCGATTCTAAGGGAGTACGATGCAATCTTTCTCAAGAATATCATACGGATTTTTCCCTACTCCAGGTATGTTAAGGCTAAACCTTTCTTTCATTTTGGCATGATCCCATAACTACATGAGTTTGATAACGAGGCATAAAGAGACTTCATATTCAGTTTAGTATTGTCTTCTTGAAGTCTAGAGAGCAGAGAGTATATATATATATATATATATACAGTATCACAATATTTTCACCACCATCGAGCTATAATCGGTGGGCAGGCCCCTATTGGGCAACCTCCGATCAGATGGTAAGTTACATACCGAGCCTACTGTGACCGAGCGCCTATGAGCGAGTCCAGCATGGCCGAGATATAGAGCCTAGTATGGCCGAGCGCCTATGAGCGAGCCTACTACGGAGGAGCAGTTACACGTCCCGAGCCTTATAGGGTTGGCATCTATTTTATTTACTATATTGAGAGAGTTGAGTCACTATCAGCAAGTAAGTATATCTCTAGATCATCTTTGAATCCCAGTTACTTTCAGTTATTATATTATCAGTTCAGTTTCAGCTTTCAGTTATTTTATTCCCTTGTATACTCAGTATGTTATTTCGTACTGACGTCCCTTTTTCTAGGGACGCTGAATTTCATGCGTGCAGGTTCAAATAGACAGGTAGGTAGACCTCCTTAGTAGGTGTTGCCCGAGTTCAGCTTTATCGGTAAGCTCCAAGTCCTTCGGAGTTGCCGGGTCTAGAGTTTTATGTACATCTTTTGTATATATGTATAGGTTATGGGTAGGCCGGGGCCCTATTCTAATCACAGTACATCCATCAGTAGAGGCTTGTAGACATATCCTGTCAGTTAGTGCAGTATGTTGGGCTTGTAGGCCTTGTATGTATATTTTATTGTTTTGTCAGCTATAACAATTATGACGGCCTAGTCGGCCTATCTTTATATTGATGTTTAGTCAGCGTTAGCTTCTGTTCAGTTTTATATTTTGCTTCACAAATTGTCTTGCAATGTGGCCATGGCCAAAGTATGACATAATATGTTTAGAATCCCTTAGTCGCAAGTTGGTACGCAAGGATAAGTGAGGCATTGGGTGTCGGCCTCGCCCCCCAGGTTGGGGGTGTGAAATTCTGATAGTCCATACTCACTCTCCACCCGGTGACAGTTCTTTTAGGGATCAATTTGTTCTTATCATTTGTTACCACAGTCATACCTCCTTTCTTTGGGACACATTGTACAGGAGAGGTCCAAGAGATATCGGAAATGGGGTAAACAACCCCGGCATCCAAACATTTTATGATCTCCTTCGTCACCACCTCTTGCATTTCTTCATTTAATCTTCTTTGATGTTCAACGGAGGGTTTGACATCCTCCTCCAAAATAATCTTGTGCATGCAAAAGGTGGGGTTTATACCCCGAATATCCGCCAATGTCCATCCTATAACTTTCTTTCTCTTTTGGGGCACCGCCAGAGTAGAATCTACTTGCATGTTAGTCAATCAACAGGAAAGAATATCGGTAAAGTAGAACATGGGCCAAGAAACTCATACCTAAGATGTGGAGGAAATGGATTTAACTCCAAATTGGGAGGCTCCTCGATTGAGGGCTTTGTTGGAGGAGTCTTCCGGTTCTCAAGATCGAAAGAAAATTTTCGGGGTTCATAAGTGTACGACCCCATTCCTTGTAATGCATTTACAAATTACACATAGCCTTCCTTCTCATCATCATCATGATTAAGCAATACAGCTTCCAAGGTATCATCAACATTCATCATGTCACTAGCATCATCAACAATCACTTCGGTCACTAAGTCCATAAACGAACAAACTTCATTGCTTTTCGGTTGCCTTATAGATTTGCACACATGGAAAACCACCTTTTCATCGCTCACCCGGAAGGTGAACTCACCGACTTCCACATCAACAAGAGACTTCCCCGTAGCAAGGAAAGGTCTACCCAAGATAATAGGCACCTCATAGTCCACTTCGGAATCAAGGATCACAAAGTCCGCCAGAAGGATGAACTTATCAACACGAACCAACACATCATCAATAATACCCAATGTTCTATTCATAGTACGATCCGCCATTTGCAACCTCATAGATGTGGGTCTTGGTTGCACAATTCCCAAAGTTTTGAACACTGAGTAGGGCATCAAGTTGATACTTGCCCCTAAATCACATAGAGCTTTGGCAAAGTCGGCGCTGCCAATAGTTCAAGGGATTATGAAAGCCCCGGGATCTTCCAATTTTGGAGTCATTGAGTGCACAATAGCACTCACTTGATATGTCATCTTGATAGTCTCACAATTCATTGATCTTTTCGTTGTCACCAAATCCTTCATGAACTTTGCATAGCCGGGAATTTGTTCCAATGCCTCAACTAATGGTACATTAATGGATAAGCTCTTTATCATGTCAATAAACTTCTTGAGTTGGTTCTCATTATTTTTCCTGGCGAGCCTTTGAGGGTATAGAGGAGGAGACCTTGGCATTGGTGACTTGGCCTTTGGCACTACCGGTTCGGGTATGTCAATCATGTGTTCCCTAGACGGGTTCACTTCTACTTGGGTCTCCTCCACATTTTCATCAATCTCAATTCTCACTTCTTCATTAGCTTGAACCACATTTCTTGGACTTTCATCTTCTTGAATCACTACATCACCATCCACAATTCTTCTTTGGTTTCAGGTTGTTGCCTCCTCATATTTTCCACTTTGTGTGGTTACGGCCATGGCATATCCCGTGTTGTTCCCACCCTTCAGGTTCACCACTGTGTCACTAGGTAGTGCCCCCTTAGGGAGAGTGTATAAAGCTTGCGAGATTTGCCCTAATTGAACCTCCAAATTTCGGATTGAAGTGTTGTGAGAGGCTAGTTGAGCATCAGAGTCGGCATTTTTCTCCATTATTTGTTTGAACATATTTTCATTTCATCCCATTTCATTATTGGAAGAGCTAGAACCATGGGACAGATAAGGAGGCGTGTTGCTTGGTTGTTGATACATCGAGGGCCTTTGAAAGCCCGACCCCCGATTCCATTGGTTATTATTCCAACCCCTTTGGTTGTTGCCTCCAGAGTATCCTTGATTGTTTCCACCCCAATTGCCTTGGTTGCCTTGATTATTCCAATTGCCTTGGTTATTTTTATTGTTCCAATTACCTTGATTGTTGTTACCACCGCTCTAATTGCCTTGGTGGTTTTGATTGTTCCAATTTCCTTGGTTTCCTTTAGAGTGCCATTGTTGTTGATTCGGTCCTTGAGAATTGTTTCTTTTCCCTTGATAGTTGTTCACATATTGCACTTCTTCCTCTTGCTCATTGTATGAGTCGTCTAGGTCAAACCCACTATCATCTTGCACAAATTGTTCCACACGATTCTGCACTTCTTGACCCTTTTACCTTCTTTTATTCACCATCATACTCACACCTTCCATTGCATTCACTTGCTTAGGACCTTAAACTTGTTGAAGTTGAGCTTTGGCTAATTGATTCATTAGTTGTCAACTCGGAAATTGCTTGCCCATGATCATGGAATTCCTTATATAGTTGAATCACATTTGGATCACCTTGAGGAACATTAGTTCTACTTTGCCATGTCGATGAAGTATCCGTCATTTCATCCAAGATTTCACAAGCTTCGGCATATGGCGTTGTCATGAAATTCCCACCGGCAAGTTGGTTGACCACGCATTGATTGGTAGTGTTGATCCCCCTGTAGAAGGTTTGTTGAATCATAGCCGCAATCATATCATTATTCGGGTACTCTTTTACCATGGTACGATACCTCTCCCAAATTTTGTGCAAAGGCTCATTGGGTTCTTGCATGAACTCTAGAATATCATCCCGAAGAGTAGCCATATGCCCGGGAGAAAAGAACTCGGAAATGAATTTTTCGCCAATCCATCCTATGTATGGATGGAGTGGTTTGACAATCTTTCTAACCAATCCAAGGCCTTTCCCCATATAGAGAAGGGAAATATCCTTAACCTTAGAACATCTTCGGAGGCGTTGGTCTATTTATTCTCCCAACAAGTATCCACAAACCCCAGTGAAGAATCCACGTTGCTCTAGCAATGTAAGCATCACATTGGTGATTTGGAATTTGCCCGCCCTAATGCGGGCCAGGACTATGGAACTTGCACATCCCTCTTTTGGCAACACCCGATGTGGAGCCGCTCTTAGTGGAGGTGGGGGAGGGAAGGGAATATTATCATGAGGCGGTCGGCCTCACCTATTTACTTGAGGTTCAAGAGGAACCTCATCACCTTGGTCATCGTCCACTTCCTCCCCCAATGGAAAATTTCCGAGAGGATCATTGTAGAGATCCATTTTTGTACCTATAATCAATTCACAAAAAAATGAGTAACTCGGAAATAAAATAAGACAAGTCACACACAAAACCAAATATATAGCAAAATCTGGTTTTAGCTCTCCGGCAACGGCGCCAAAAATTGATGTCTCCAAAATTCATACCACTAATTGGGATTGTGAAGCGATCGATGCAATTATAATTTCCTAACGTCAGTCGGAGTCGATTCCACAGACAACTTATTGGATTAGGTATATATCTAGACTAGGTGTATGGCGTGCCCAGATTGCACTTCCACGTAATTGGTTGTTTCTTTTTACTTCTAAAAAGTATTCTATTGTTTGTAAATGAAAAGCTAAGGAACGATATTTTTGTATTGTTATTTTTCAAGTTGATAAAAGATCCAGGGTCGTGACTTCCACCTAGGTGGTTACCTAACGGATTGTGGACTTTAGGGAAATTTTGATTGATCGAGATGTAATATAGCAATCACACGCAATTACACACTCTATACCTCTCGGTAATTTGAGTGGTTTTGCCCAATTTGGCTTTCTCAAGACCAAATGGGTAAATCACAAAACTAGTGATAGATGCTCAAGTCGGGTCTTACTATCTGTAGATTTGATCCTTTAATTGGGGCTATCAATTTCTTTAGTTCACCCCAAATCCTTGTTAGCCAAGTTTTCCTAGACTCAGTCTCTCTTCTCAAGTAGAGACTAGGTCAATTAGGCATGAATCAATATTTGCAACCATTAATTCTTAAATTCAAGCAAGAACTAGGCTAAATATCATACACCCAATCACAAACAAGCCCTAAATTAAACACCCATTAGGCATCACTCTAGGGTTGTCTCACAACCTTAGCTAAGAAATTAGATACTCATGGATAAAATTGAAAAAACAAAAATTAAACTCATAATAGATGATTAAGAGAAGAAAATCTAATGTTAAAATGATAAAATATTACAAAGTTACCCAAAACAGTAAGAAAAAACGGCTAACTACTTTCAGTTGTTCAAAATTTAACCTAAATTTGACAAAAAGATCTATTTATACCCAACTAAAATTATCGGACAAAATTTCCCCTGCGGAGGTTATGCGGCCGCACAATTCTATTTGTTGTCCGCACTTTGAAGCTGGCATGACATGATGGACTTCTGCGGCCACACAATGCTGGGGTGCGGTCGCACTTCTTTAGATTTTCCGGACCACACAATTCTGAGTGCGGCCGAACTCTTGGGCTTGAGTTGGACATGGGAGATTTTTTCGGATCACATATTTATGAGTGCAGACGCATTTATGCATTCTGCGGCCGCACAATAATAGTGCGGTCCGCACTTCTTCAGGGACCTAGAATACCATCTCTCTGAACTTCTTCTTGTGCGGCTACACAATAATTGTGCAGTCCGCGCTTTACACATAGATTTTGTTAGAGGCTCTTCATTGTCTGTGGCCGCACACAATATTATGTGGTCCGCACTTTTTCTCTTTATGCCTTGCTTTAGTCCTTGTCCAAAGTTACTCCTTCTTGAGTTAATTTTCATTTCTTTGGCTCGTTTTCAAATATTCCTGCAAGACAACACATTTCATTAGTTCTTGAGAATATCTTTGAGCATTTTTGAGATAAAACGTAAGTAAAAGAGATAAAAAAAGCAGTCAAAATCCCTACTTATCAGTTGTCTCAATAAATAACGCATAGCTCACCACAATAGCTAAATCAATTTTAGCGAATTTGTTGGTTACTAGCCCGGTCGTCAGCAATAGTATCTACATAGACATGCAGGTAAGGAGTGAGTTATACGTAAATATACCTAGTCATATTCTCGACCCACCACTTTGAATACTAGTGAAATAAATGTTAAAAAGATAAAAAAACACAACTACCACAAAAATAATATGCATAAATTTATTTCACCATATAACTACTCCATAAGTTCCAAAAAGATATGCAACAACAACATTATATATCTCACAATATATATGAAGGACTTATCATAAAAAACGGAGAAGGAAAAGAAATTACGAAATACAATGACGAGTCCACGACATCATACATAATACCCTAAATATATTGTGGCACCTTACACATATATTACAACAACGAAGAAATAATTTCTAATGCCCCAACGCCAAGACACAAGGCCATGATACATCATAAATTATGCATTAAATATTTTTCATATTCTTAATATGTTATGTGTGTGCAACTGGTCAAAGACCATTAATTCTGCTAAGAATACACTCTTCCCAATACATAGATCAGGCAAACAAAATATATTTTATGAAATTTTCAAAATCAAGCACCAAACATTAAAGTATCAATTACCTCAATTTGTATTTAGAGCACCCTTTCCAATAGGTCGTAACTATGCTCTCGGGTTTCTAGATCACCTCAAACTACTTAAAAACGGATATAGAATGGTTAGAAATCCTTAGGTAAGATTCTCTTAATTTTAGAACAATTCAAACTCGCGGTCGAACGTTAGCCCCAAAAAAATCAACTCATGTAAAAAAAGTCAAAATTCTCAAATCAATAACCACCAATGAACTCTCCTTGGTGATAGAATTCCATAACACTAATCAAAATTAAATGTTTATAATTATTTTCCTTTCAAATCGACGATTTGAGTTGAAGAACCCTAGGGCTAAATAGAGTGTTGAATTGAAAAGACTTTCATGTTAGTGATATGAAGGGTAATTTCAAGTACTGTATTTCGAAATAGTGAGGAATGAGTAGTACTATGAATATTGAGTGAGTACAGAATTTTTGTCAACATATTTGTATACGATCAAAACTGGGCTTGCCTTTCGTATGGCTAATCGAGACTGGAACATGATAGGCCAAGGTTCAACCTCGTGTTATATTGAACCATGGTGCAAAGTTAGTTTGCCAAGCTCGTGACCTAGAGACAGATCAAGATCGAGATAGGCCAAGATCGAGACCGAGAAATATAGTGATCGAGCGAGACCGAGAGAAGCTTATCGAGCAAAATAACAAAAATTTGAAATATCCGCAATCAGACGAGGATCACGGCGGAAATCCCGACACGTATCAAGAAGAGGCCCATTGATTAGCCATTCATGTGATTTCTTACTGTATTTAGAATTGTATCAAGAGTAGGACTCCCCTATTATATAAAATGGGCCTGATCATTTGTAAAGATACATTACATTTACCCAATACAAAGAAATGCACTACCTTCTTTTAGCTTTCAATATATTAGTACTCTGTTCTTATATTAGCTGAATCTTCACTTGGCTCGAGGGTGATCGAACTCGAGGGCCAAGGTTATTCGATTTGTTTGGTTTGCATTTATTTCTTTTACAGTCAATTTCAATATATATATATATATATATATATATATATATATATATATATATA